>BHEV01006090.1:0-17379 GCA_004319985.1 Emydocephalus ijimae | reverse complement strand
TCTGGTGTCATTCTTCATGTTAGGTACTCGTCTGTTCATGAGGGTGGGTTTCCAAATGGCTGGTAGGCGGGAGGTATCATCCCGTTTATTCATGCTATGTGGGCGTTTTTCTATCTCAATGGCTTCTCTGATTATTCTATTGTTGAAGTGTTNGGGATTTCGTATACTCCTTGATTTTCTAACTCAATTTTGTCCTTAGGGTTTCTTAGGATGGTGGATATCTTTCTGTTTGTTTATATAAATATAAATAAATAAAGGGAGCCTCTAGCCTAAAATATTGCAAGATCAAAAAGGAGAAGAAAAGGGAGATATAAATAAGAAAAAAACCCAGTCCAGTTAGCAAATGCAAAATCGTGTATAGAAGTCCAGCAATAAAGAAAAAAAAAAGCAAAGCTTTACTTTGACATTTCTGTTTAAAACTGTCACTTATTCACTTCTGTCAAAACTTTTACAGATTCTTTCTTTTCTTTAGGGTGTCCTTTTAAATCTTGGAATAAAAAAGAAAAAAGAAAGTTCTCACCAAACCGGCACACTTTCTCTTTCTGCTCTCTTCCGTATCGGAGCTGTCCCAATTTCAGCAGCTTTAATGGCTGCTTTTTTGCCGCTGGCTAGAAGAGCTTCTCCTGGATCAACCAGGGACTTTGTGATATCCCTGGGATCTATAGGATGCGCTCTTCACTATCGCCGTCTCTTCGGGACGGTTTACATCCGTTTGGACCGTCCAGAGGCAAAGATATCGGCTGCGATCTCAGACCTTCGAGATCGCATGCTGTATCGTCATGACTCCAGCTCCGCCCTCATCAAAATTAGAGAAAAGGTTTTGATGTTCAATATCACATCCTATAAATTTATTGACAAGTACTATCATATTTCTGTTCCGCGTTGTTCTTAGTGCTAATAATGCCGAGCCTTCAATCTCTGTTTGTAGGACTTAGTGTCTAGGCCAGAGGACTCCAGACTTGGCAACTTTAAGACTTGTGGACTTCAACTTCCAGAATTCTGGGAAGTCTTCAGGTTGCCAAGTTTGGGGACCCCTAGTCTAGGCCTTTGATCATTCCCCCTGCCCTTCTTGGAACTTGTTTGAATTTATCTAAATTGTTCTTAAAGTTGGAGTGCAGAACTGGACACAGCTTGAAGTAGAGTTTCACCAAAGTAAAAATAATTTACAAGTTTGCAGGGTAGATAAAAATTGACATTTAAAAAAAAAAAATCGGTTTTTTAAAATTTAAATCAGATTTTTTTTTATTTTTATCAAATGTACAGTATTTTAATAAAATGTTTTTGGAGTAAAAATCTATCTAAAGATAGTTTTCTATTTAAGATACATTAATAACTTAGTTTATTCAGCATGAAATAGAGCTTAATTATGTAGCATGAGGCTATATATTCTGCAATATTTACATTTTTGGTAAACTCATTCAGTGCTCTGCAAGCTGAGATAACATGTACTGCATTGATGCATTCACACAATTTCACAGTAACTATGAGATAAATCATAAAACAAAGTTCAGGAATATTCCTTTATCTCATTGTTTTGCAAATCTGTGTACACTACAAGCTGTACGATTGAAGAGAAATGCATCTATACCACCAGGCTCTAAGTGTGAGGAGGAAGGGCAAGCAGTAAAAATGAAAGTGAAAGCTTCTAAGCAGCTTATAAATATAATATTAAAGAGCACCTGTCATTTCAGATCCATCATGGCAGCGACTGTTAGCAGGCATCCACTCATCTGCTGCTGCCTGCCATATCTTTCACCTGGTTGTGTCACTGCTGCATCACCAGCCGTCCCATTAAAGTGAATGGGATTATCGGTGAGTCAATAGGAGGAGCCGCTCTGGGACAGAGATGACAGTTGCTCTTTAAAAATTATGATTCAAATCAAATTGATTTAAATCAAGCCTTTTTACTAGTGATTTAATTTTAAATTGTGATTCAAATCGACTTGATTTAAATAAAATCCACCCTGCATGTATGTCTTCACTCAAATATGTATGTGACATGAGGGTGTATGTTTCTGCCTATAATTTTCCACATGTTTTCCATTTGAGGCTTTCTGTGTATTATGGCGTCTGACCACCAGATGTCCTTACTTATCAAAGATCAAATTTCTAATCTAGTAACATTTTTCAAACTACAGAAAATGGATTATTTCTTCTAACCTCCACATGCCAGTTGCTTAAGAAAAACAGGAAGGTGAGAGTGGCCTGTACTTCTCAGGCAAGAGTCCCATAAAGGAAAGGCTATTACTGAGAAGGCTTGCCACCTTATCCATGCCCCATGTAACTTAGAAAAATAGAAAGAAGCAATATCATAAAGTATGCTTATTTCCTCTAAGGAAGTGCAAGCTTTCAAAATCTGAAACTTACAATTACAGTCTTCATAACCCCCCCCCCCCAAACTCTCTATGCTTTGAGAGTTTGTCATAAAATCAAAGACAAATAGAAGTATTAAGTTCTATGTATGGTTCCAAAGTTCCAGCCACCATTTTATTGTCTTTAAAATAATGATTTACCTGGATTTTAGAAGAATTTATCTAGTATTTGCAAACACAAATCCTACTTTTCTGCTCCTTGGCTTGAGGGCTAAGAGGGGAGCATAATGAAAGCATAAAAGCCTTGCTGCATCAAACCATAGGTCCAAGTAGTGTCACATATAGTGGCCATCTAGCTGCATTTGGGTGAGAGAAGCTGCCATTTTTAAAACATGCGTTCAGACTGAAACTGACAGTTTTGAACTATCTGATATGGAATACATATGGAGAAGTTAGAGTGAAATTTAGTGCATGAGTGGTCTTTGTTGTCCCCCCTCAGTATTTAGTGTTTTCTTCTTTTGCAAGCTCTACACTTGAATGTTACTCATGTTAGTGATTTTGATTGAGGCTTCTGGTTGTAAAAAAAGCTGAGTTATTTTGCTGAGAACACTGCTGTGCTCATATTTTGAAATGCAAAAGCATGCAAACTGCTGCTATTCATCGTTTTCATTTGAATTGTTTGCAAGTGTGCTGGTAGTATTTTGTTTTTAGATATTCCTTTTTTAAAATTAAAATCCATTTTCTTCAAGTCCTAGATGAACATTTGCATTGATAGAACGCACAATTTATCATTTGATAATTACTGTCCCCTACCTACCTTTCCTGGTTATTTATTATCATGTGAAAGAAAGTTGATGTATTTTGCTTCTACCAGTCTCCAGAAAACATTTACCTGGAAGGACCTGGTTTTTAAGTTTGGGACTTTTCTTAAAATAGCCACAAACACATGAATTATCATATGAAAATAGAGCTTGCAAGAGTTGGCTATCTCATTTGGCAGTGTTTAATTTAATTTATGGAAGCTATTTTTCTATGCATGTAGGAACTAACCAAGACTTAAAAATACATTAGCACGCTCTCATTTTGCATTTTGCATACTGTATTATGACTCGTAAAAATTGTGTTGCTAGAGCTCTTCAAAATCATTTCAGAAGAGAGCCAGTTTGGTGTAGTGGTTAAGATGCTGGTTTACTGTGAGCTCTGCTATAGTTCTGCCTTAGGCATGAAGACTGACTGGGTGACTTTGGGCCAGTCACTCATCCTTAGCCCAAGAGTTGTGGGAAAAATAGGAGAAAAGAGTATTAGGTATAACCACCACTTAGAATTACTTCCAAAGTAATAAAAGTGGAATGGGAAATCAAAGAAATAAATAGTAGATCTTAATGGAAAAGTTTGAACAATTGGAGCCCTGGATAAACAAGGATTTATTAGTTCAGCAGAAAGTAACAGTGGAAGCAACTTTCAATAAAAATGACAGACAAGCAGAGAAGACACGCCAGTAGATGTGAAGCAGATAGGAAGTAAAGAATATAGGAAGCACTCTGTCCTCCTGGGTGTCAGAAACAAATGATGATTGATTCAGCAGGTTCTGTCATTGTAAAAAGTTGATCCAGTATAAGCTGTTTGTCTGCTTTGGCTCCCAACTACCCACACAGAGCCTCTGGCATCTCTTTACACCTGAAAGTTACATGATGAGAGGCAGCTTCTGCCATTTCCGTCCTGCCTTGCTTCTGAATAAAGTACCCCCTACTGAACAGTTGTGCTTAACTTATGCTTCTGGAAACAGGATTTTACAAGTCAGCAGAAAGAAAGCTAGTGTTCCAAAGTATATACAGGTAGCCCTCAATTTACAACATTTCATTTAGTGACCATTCAAAGTTACAATGACACTGAAAAAAGTGACTCATGACTGTTTTTTACACTTAAGACCACTGCAGCATTTCTTTGTTCACATGATCAAAATTTGGAGGCTTTGCAACTGATTTGTATTTATGTAGTTGCAATGTCTTAGAGTCATGTGATAGCTTTTGTAATCTCCTAACAAGCAAAGTCAATGGGGAGGCCAGATTCACTAAACAACTGCAGTAATTCACTTAACTGTGGCAAGAAAGCTCGTAAAATAGGGCAAAACTCACTTAAATGTTTCACTTAGCAACATAAATTTTGGGCTCAATTGTGTCTTAGTTAAGAACTACCTGTTCTTGTGATTTGCTGCCTTGCTGAACCTTACTGATTACATGCAGAGAAATACAGCATATCATGATTGAATGATTACAACTCGAGTGTTTAAATTTTAAGCTCTAAAGAGTTAAAAAAAAAGAAAGGAAAAAACCCAAGAAATCTCAAATAGTCCTAACAAATTGGGGCAACTTAAAATAATGTGGAATAATTTACAAAGAACCCATTGAGGCAGTTCCACCCCTCACTGAAGATATAATTGTATTGATTTTGGTATGATCAGTTACAGGGAACTTACAAAATATATTTTTTGCAGTTGTGATTCTTCTCCCTTTCTGTTTTTTCTTTTCCCCTATTTATTTGCCCCCCCCTTTCTTTTATTAAACTGACCATTAAAAAGATACCTCTTCATTAAAATTTATTTTATTTTTATTTCCTATTGGTTTTGTATAATATTTACAATAACATTTAATTTGTTAATTTCTGTAAAGGGCAGTAGGATTGCATTGTAATTTTTGATTACTACCAATTGAAAATTAGATATTTAATTTTATCACAGTAATATTAGTATTTTCTGTTCAGGAGGTTCTGGGCTTTTTTGGATTTAATCCAAATTTGATACAGATCCCTATAGCATATGCTTTTTTCTTTCTTTCACAATTTATGTATTTATAGCCTTAAATAGCAATGAAAATAATAATAAAAGTTAACAGTTGACTGCAGAGTTCATCATTTGGGAAACAAAAATCAAATGCTTAGCTCAAGCATAGGCTGATTGATACCTGTAAACAAGATTTTAGAATGGTAGATGATTGCAAATAGAATCTGACCCACTAGTGTCTTGTGGCTTCAAAAAAGGCAAATATAAATTTAAACTTCGGCAATGAATTGTAATTTGAAAATCATGGGAAACAATCATTCTATCTTATTCTATTTTGATGAGACTCCCATCTCGAAAATAGTCCTCAGTTCTATACCCTAGTCTTTAAGAATAATTTAGAGAACTTTGGGCAGCCTTGGAGATGAGAAGTTTTAATAATAATTAAGAAGAAGTTTTAATAATAATTAAGAAATTAGAAATTAATTCTTATGAAGAGGGATTTTAGATGTTACTGATAAGAAAATATTAAAGGTACGACATAGAAAAGGTACGATCCTAAAGGTACGATATAGAAAAAAGTAAAGTCCTGTTTTGTATAATCTCAGGATGTAAGGCACAGAATAAAAAGAGGACAGATTCCAGCTAGATCATCATCCTAGATCAAACTCACGTCACGGTGGTGTCATGTGATGTATCGGGACTTTTTCTCCATTTGCTAAACCAAGCGTGGACATGGCCAGCATGTGACGCATCTGGCCTCCAGGCTGTGAGTTTGACAGTCCTGGCCTAGATGGATGCTTCAATTTAGATTCCTGCATTGAATGGAAGTTGGATTTAACAGACTTAATGGGCCTTGATAATTCTTTGATTCTGTAAGTATTCTTTGCAGGCATCTAATATACTGTAATACATATTTTCTTAGGAATTGAGAAATTCCAATTTTGAACATTCCAATTTTTCTGGTAATTTGTATGGAGCTTTAATTTTATTTGAACCTATGCTGTTAACATAGTATGTACTTCAAGTGATTTTAAATATTGAACATATTGTCTAAGTACTCTAAAATTCTTTGTCATGCTACATTTTATTTCAGTAAAAGTTAATGCAGGATATATTGTATCTTTTTTCAGACCAACAAAATGTATAAGCCCTATATCAAATCATGAACTAATGAGATTTTAGAAAACAACCTTTTAAATAATATCCTTTTTTTTTTTTTTTTTTAGAATCGAGAGCTTCAAATCATGAGAAAGCTTGATCATTGCAACATTGTCAGATTACGTTATTTCTTTTACTCCAGTGGAGAGAAGGTAAGTTGAAAAAAAATGATTTTCTAGAATCTTAATAAATTTGTAGGACAAATACAAGCAACAGACAAAACTTTAGTGTGGATCATCTCCTTATCATTTTGAACATTCATCTGACAACAAAAGTAGGGGGTGGCTGAATGCATACATAAAATGCATACATATCTGTTATGTCTCACCTATATTCACAAGTGAGAACAAGGAGTTCCACAGTTCAAAATATTCAAACAAAACAGAGCCAGACTAAAAAAGGGTTAACAGTATTATATTCCAGTCCTTGGCAGACTTCCCGGAATCTGTCTGGTAATTCAGAATGTCCATAAATTACAAAAGCCGCTCCACACGTATCCTCCTTAAATCACCTGGATGGGCGTGTCAGTCTCTCTAATCAACGTCTGGCTTGACGCCTCCCTTCAACTTGGTGTTTTTTTCTCCTGATTCTAGCATCAATCCACGATCTGTCAGTTTCCCCATTAGAAGCCTCTGACTCATTTTGTGGATCAGTTGCTGGCATGAGTGAATTCGAAGGCTCTGGCGAGGATTGTCTGTCCGATAATCTCTCATCCTCCTGGCTCACATCTGTGTCCTCTGATAATTCAGACTCCACATTCACAGTAGGCTCCACTCTTTCATCTTTAGAGTCATCAGAGTCAAAACTCACAGCAGGATCGATCCTTTCAGTCACAACACTATCCCTCACCGCAGGGCCCTTCCCCCGAGTCTGACGATCAGGATGTCGTTTTGAAGGGAATTGTGTATGATATATGCGAATAAGATCTGGGGCATGCACCTTGGATACATCCTGCCAAGAGCGAATCTCCGTTTCATTTTCCAGTCTTCCCACGAAGTACTGGAATCGTCCCTTCAGCCATCGTGAATCATAAATTCCGACCACTGTAGTATCCGTAACAGGTTCAGTGCTGAGCCTAAATGGAGAACCTGTATCTTCTGGAGAACGGAGAGTACACGATGGAGTGTCAGGTACTAATAGGGAGCGATGAAAAACAGGGTGAATGCGCATGGAGCGCGGTAAAGTGAGTCGAAAAGCCACAGGATTAATAACTGCCTCGATAGGGAAGGGACCAATAAAGCGATGTTCCAACTTCCTAATCGGGCGATTGACCCGAAGATGTTTCATTGACAACAACACCTTGTCCCCCACAGCCAACGGAAGCGTCGCTCGAAGCAAACGATCTGTGAAACGCTTATAATCTGCTTTCGCTTGTTCCAATTGTCTGGAAATTAATTGATGCACCGCATATAACTCTGACAAAAAATCTCGTGCCTCTGGAACTGGAGAATCTACGATTGACAAGGGGAAAAACCTCAGATGGTAATCCACATTTACATAAAAAGGCGTCATGTCGGTGGAGGTGTGCCGAGAATTATTAAAGGCGAACTCTGCCAATGGAAGATAGGTCACCCAGTCGTTTTGTCGTTGATTGACAAAACATCTGAGGTATTGGGCGAGGATGCCAATTACCTTCTCAGTCCCGCCATCAGTTTCCGGATGGTGCGCCGACACTAAACATACTTGTACTCGTAGTGCGTTCATTAGACTTTTCCAGAATTGAGCGGTGAACTGAACACCGTGATCTGAAACAACTCTGTCTGGTAAGCCATGTAAACGGAACACGTGTTGTATGAAAAGCCAGGCAGTAACACGAGCCGAGGGTATTCTTCTTAGAGCTGTTCGGAGCATCCAGAGAGTGGGTGGTGCTTCCATCTCTGTGGTTGTAGGCTGAGCTAAATTCCTGAGGAACGCTCCTCCTTCCATCACGTGACTCCATTATCGCGTTCCCCAGTTTATGCTCAGCTGCTCGCAGAGTAGGCAATGTTTTCAAAGTGCTCTTGGCCGTTTTCAGAAAGCTTTACTTTGACTCCTATTTGCTTCTCAGGTTGTATCTGTTTATTTCCTATCTTAGCCTGCATGGTTGGTTTTGTGATTGGTGATTTTAGACTCCCCTGGGAGGCCCTCCCTGGCCCAGGGAGTTACAGGGGGAAGGTTAGCAAACGTTACAAGCTACCCCCCCAACCCTTCCCCATTGCCTTTCTGCCGTTTTTTTGTCCTTTGACTTAATAGATGCTCCGTTTTCACTCCGTTCCCCCCCACATCGAACAACGAACACCTACTTCCTTTCTGCGTTCCTCTGGGGAACTTGAACTGATTTTGGACATTCTCTCTAGCCGCTGCTGTAGAGCCCCTAAGTCCACGTCACAGGCGGCCGCCATTTTAAGCGCCGCTTCGTGGCAGGGCGCCATTTTGAATTCGTTATCTTCCCGATCAGCGCGCATCACTAGGGCAGCAGGACCCGTAGGCCTGCTTGGAGCTTATTAAAGCTAAAAGAATTTTACTGTTGTGTCGGAGGCTCCTGCACCGTCTCCGTCTCGTTGGCTTCCCCCACAGCCAGCCATAGCTGGTGTGGTCTACCTCTCACCGCTTCCGCCCAGTTGTTGCCTGGGAAGGCAGTTGGTTTTTAGGCCTAGGGGCCTCTCGCCTTAAGGCCTCTGGCGTGCCTAGGTCGTTTGGACCGGTTCCTTTCTGATTTATTGTTATTAAAAAAAAAAAGAGGGGGGGGAGAAGGCTCTAACAACAGACCAGAGGAAAATAAGAGAGAGAAAAATATTTTATATATACATATACAGTAACAACAACAACAACATAAAATAAAAAGTAGGGGGACGTAATAGGGAACAGGAGCAGTTTATCTTGGAACTTAAAAGAATTCCAGGGCTCCCAGCCTTGTTGTAGGTCGACCCCTAGGCGTGCCAACCGCCTCCTATTTGATCTTTATCTTCCTCAATTATCAAAAAATGGCAGAAGGCAATCCCTCCACAGGCCTTTCTTTGAAGGCCAAATCAAAAAACCTACCATCCACGCAGGCAGGATAAGGATTCCAAAGCCTCCCAGAGAGACGCCTTAAGAAGCCTCAGGCTCCGGAAAAAGAAATTCATAAACACATCAGGCAGGCAGGCACGGTGCCTCCCATTCTACCTCTTCTCTACCCCTCCTCCTTAGTCTATTCCCCTATCCAGGCGCAGCTCGCCCTCTCAGGGTCACCAGGCACCTGGAACACTGGCCAGACGAACACCAGAGGCTATCTTTATGCCTACAGCCGCCGGCCTACACCAGGAGGAACCTCTCATTCAGGAGGTTCCGGAGCAACTGAGATCCTGGAGGGAGTTGGCTATCCGCCAAGGCATTGCGGAAGGTCTCCAACAAGCAGCCAGGCCTGTTCTACATCCACTGGCCACCGAATCCGTAAGATCATTCCCTCTCAGATCTGAACCGCCCCAGGATCAAGTACCCCTTCAGGGGGAGATTTCCCTCTCTCTGGGGGGAACGAGGAGGAGGCGGAAGGGGACAGATTTGTACAGGGAGGAGGAGGAGGAAGTGCAGTTTGACTTGGGGTCCTTACACTATAACGAACCCCCTTCCGACATAGAGCCTTCAGAGGCAGAGATGCCAGAGGACAAGGGTCTCACCCCTGACCAACACCTCTGT
Source organism: Emydocephalus ijimae (assembly GCA_004319985.1). Lineage (NCBI taxonomy): Eukaryota > Metazoa > Chordata > Lepidosauria > Squamata > Elapidae > Emydocephalus > Emydocephalus ijimae. Next base: position 7,476 of record BHEV01006090.1, on the reverse strand, counting down.
AGGGCTCTTTAAGTCCGATTATTCAACCCCTCCTGTTCACAGGAATATCTCGGGTCTATCAAGTCATCCCCTCCCTCACTCCTCTCCTCTCGCTCCGAAAGGTCCCGAGGACTCCATTTTTAAACAGCCTGTTGCGGAGGCCGAGGTCATCCCATCCCCGCCTCCATCTTCCTCGACCTGGTGTCCAAGCAGCTGGCCTCCTCGGCGGCCCCCCGCCCCTTCGGCCCAGATAACAAGTTCTTCAACTCAGACCCAGGGCTTCCCACTCTATTGGGCACCCCGGAGGTGGATGAACCTATCGTGGGCCTGGCCTCTCCCTCCTCCCTCAACACCTAGAAGCCCTGAGACCAGAGGAGAAACGATCGGAGCTGGCCTTCTGCCAAGCTCATCAGTCAGACGCATGGGCAATCAGATCGGCCATGGCCGCTTACTTCTTCATCAGATCATCCATTAGCTGGCTTTGCCAGCTTAAGCAATATGTCCCAGTCTCCAATGTCCGAGCCCATCAGGACATAGCCAAGATCACAACCACGGCCGAATTCTCGGCCGACGTTACCGTCAAATTCTCCACCGTGCCATCTCCTCCCATGTCTCCGTCTGCTCTGGCTAAAGCATTGGCAGGCAGACCTCAAGAATAAAGTGAAATGGGCCCCCGCTCCCCTCGTGGGAAATAAACTGTTCGGATCATCCTTGGATCCCCTTTTAAGAGAGGGAAGGAATAAGAAAAAGTTCTCTCCCCTCCCTCATCCGCAGTCAGACCCCAGATCCCTGCAGCCCTTTCGGAAAGCTCCTTTTCGTCCCTTCCAATCCCCCTTCTCTCCCAGGTACCAAAGCCCCCTCCCCACTTTTGGCTCGAGACAGCCCCAGGACAGGACCGACTCCTCTGATAGACACAGTAGAGGCGGTACCCTCAAGAGGCCCTTTTGTGTCTCTGGCAACAGGCCCTTCCGGCGCTCCAGATAAGCAACCAGACTTAAATTCCCATTGGCGGGCGCCTTATAGCCTTTGCCAACCAGTGGGACTTCCCCACTTCTGACGCCCGGGTCAGGGGCACCATCAGGTTTGGCCTTGCCCTCGAATTCCCAACGCTCCCCCCCGAGTTTCTCATGGCTTGTCCCCCCTCCAAGAACATCATGGACTCGGCAATCAGCGCCTCCTTGACATACAGGCCATCCAGCCCGTTCCTCTATCTCAAAGAGAACAGAGATTCTGCTCCCACCTATTTGTGGTTCCCAAACACCCCGGGGGATGGAGAGCGATTCTGGATTTAAAGCGGCTTATCCGCCGTCTCGTATACCACAAATTCGAAATGAACTCATTGCAATCCATCCTGCTGGGTGTTAGACAGGGAGACTGGTTGTCATCCATTTCTTCTCTGAGGCATACCTACACATCCGACCCGGCCCTCTCATTCTAAATTTCTGCGTTTCTGCTACAATAACCTCCACTTTCAAATGTGGCACTCCCATTTGGGTTGGCCTCTGTCCCCAGAACCTTCCAAGGTCCTGGCTGCTCTAGCTGCCTGCCTCAGATCCCTCCCGGGGCGACTACACTGGTACCTGGATGACATCCTCATCCTTTCCCCCTCCAGGGAACAAGCAGTGAGGGACACTCAAATCATCCTAACCTCTCTCCAGGACCACGGGTTCCTCATCAATTGGAAGAAAAGCCAATTTTCCCCTCCACCAGGAATCCTCCTGGGGATGGTAATAGACTCTGTGAAAGGTAGGGCATTCCTCTCTCTGGAGAGAATCCTCAGCATCCAGCAATCAGTCAGACACATCAGACGCCTTAAAAGGGCTTCCCTCCTAGAGCTATCCCTGTTACTAGGTCAAATGACACCCTGTATTTCCATTATTCCCTGGGCCCGTTTTCCACTCCAGATCCCTCAGTGGTTCCTGCTCCCGTACCAGAGAACCGGATCAAGCAACTCAAACGCAAGGTCAGGTCTCACCAGAGGTGCTCACATCCCTCCTTGATGGAGCAAAGTGTCTATCGACAAGGGCTGCCCCTTCAAGGAGCCCCCAAGACTCACCGTGATCACAGACGCAAGTCTGTCCGGATGGGGCACCCACCTACAGTCCCGCTCAGCACAGGGCAGGTGGTCAGCGACAGAGAAAATGTGTAACATAAACTGGTTTGAGCTTCGCGCCGTCCACCTGGCTCTCCGCAGTCTCCTCCCCGAGGTACGTGGCCGCCACGTCCTCATTCTCACTGACAATATTACGGCCAAAGCTCACATCACCAAGCAGGGGGGCACTTAGTCTTCCCGCCTAATGAGGGAGGCCGAGCACCTCCATCGTGGGTGGAGTCTCACCTCCTTTCCCTCAGGGCGAACCACATCTCGGGTACCTCCAACACCCGAGCAGCCTGGTTGAGCAGGGCCACCATAGACCAGTCAGAGCGGCATCTCCACCCCTCTCTATTCAGGGAGGTGACATACATTTCGGTCTACCTTAGTAGACCTGTTTGCCTCCCCCCCTCAATACCCAAATTCCTATGTTCGTTTCGAGATTCCACCCCCAGGGGCGGAATGCCATACCACACTTCGATGTCCGTACCCCTTGGGCCTCCTTTTATGCCTTCCCTCCTCTGGTGCTGGTGCCCTTAGTCCCTCACAGGGTTACCCATGAAAAGGCGGAGCCGCTCCTTGTAGCTCCGTATTGGCCCCGTCTCCCTGGTTCGCGGACCTTCATAGCCTATCGGTAGCCCCTCCCTGGAGGATTCCAGCAGACAGAATCTCTCTGTCTCAAGGTCCCCTCCTTCACCCGAAACCCCTAGGGCGTCAACTAGCCGTCTGGAGATTGAGTGGGAACATTGAAGAGGGAAATCCTCTCTAACAGGGGCATTGATCCATTTTAGCAGCCAGGCAATCCCCAACCACAAGGATTTACGACGCCACCTGGGCCTTTTCCGTAAATGGTTTGTCTAACTTCCTATAACCCAACAGCCTCCTCCGTTGCTCAAGTGCTTGAATTGCTCCAGGAGGGTCTCACAAGGGTCTATTCCCCAATACACTAAGACATCAGGTAGCAGCCTTATCCACAGTCATCCACTGTAAAGAGGCCAGTTCCCTCTCTCACCATCCCCATATCGTTCCTTCTTGAACGGGCCACAAACTTACATCCTCCGTTCCTCCCCTGGGATCCAACCTGGGACCTCAATAAGGTCCTTACCTCCCCCACAAATCCACCCTTGCACCCCTAAGAGAAGTCTCTCTTCAGCTCCTATCCTTCAGTAGTTTCCTGGTTGCGATCACATCAGCCCATAGGATATCAGAGATCGCTGCGCCGTCAGTCAGGAAAGACCTTGGTACATTCCATCCTTACTGGGTGGTCCTCCAGCTTGACACTCCCTTCTTGCCCAAGATTAATTCATTTTTCCAGGACCCAGGAACTTATCCTCCCCAATTTGTGCCCCAGGCCAGCTCATGAAAGGGAGAGACTATGGCACTTCCTGAACCTCACGCGTGCCTTACGGATTTACATTAAATGCACCTAGCCCTTCCGCAAGTCCTGGGCCTTGTTTATACCCTCCCAACCAAAGTCACAAGGGTTCAAGGTCCCTCCAGCCACCATAGGCAGTTGGATAAGGGCAGCCATTGCGAAGGCGTACCAGGCTCAGGCCCTCCAAGTACCCAGGGGTATCACGGCTCACTCCACTAGGAGTGCAGCAACTTCAACCACCTGGGCTTCCCAGGCCCCAATACTCAACATTTGCCAGGCAGCTACGTGAGCCTCCCCGTCACCCTTCATCAGACATTACAAGACTGACAGGTAAGCCTCAGCTGAGGCCTTTTTTAGGTAGAAGGGTTCTTCAGAGGATTCTCAGGGCACCCGAGGGGACTACAGACCAGACGGCACCCCTCCCGTAGGACAGGCCCAGCTTTGGTATGTCCCACTCTCTGGATGCTCCGAACAGCTCTAAGGAGAATGGGCGTTGGTCCTTACCTGACACGCCATTTCTCTTTGAGCTGTGAGGAGCATCCAGCCCCTCACTTTTCTTTCACCGTCTGGTGGGGTCTTGTTTCGGTCAAGGAACCTTAGGTATAGTAAGATGAGAGCATGAATTCTATTTCCTCTCTTCTTCGCATAAACTGGGGAATGCAATAATGGAGTCACGTGATGGAAGGAGGAGCGTTGCTCAGGAATTTAGCTCAGCCTACAACCACAGAGACGGAAGCACCACCCACTCTCTGGATGCTCCTCACAGCTCAAAGAGAAATGGCGTGTCAGGTAAGGACCAACGTCCAATCTCCTACACAGGATGAAATGTGCCATCTTAGTGAGCATGTCAACCACCACGAGCACCGTTGTATAACCCGATGAAAGGGGCAAGTGCATTAGAAAGTCCATGGAGATCGCTCCCCATGGTCTGCTCGGAGTCGGCAGTGGTTGAAGAAGTCCAGGAGGCGCACCCGATGCCGCTTTTGCTTGTCGATATTGTACGCAAGAAGCGACGTAGGAAAACACATCGTGGCGAACCTGAGGCTACCAAAAAATCCAGGTGACCAAGTGCAGAGTTTTGTGAAAACCAAAATGACCAGCAGCGGGGTTGTCATGGCATTGCGTCATGATGAGGGTTCTAAGCGTCCTGGTGGGTACGTACAATAAATCCCGATGTCTTAGCAAGCCCTCTTCAAAGGACCATGGGGAATCGGGTCCAACTGCCCCCCTTCTCTGCTGCGTCCACGCGTCCAATCGCTGTGCCTCCCATATGCGAGCCCGCAAATCTACTGGATCTTGAAGTACGGCCAAAGATTCCGGTGGTAACACCGTTCGTAGAGGAAGAGGATCCTCGGGACCGATATACTCGGGCTTCCGAGAAAACGCGTCTGCCCTCCGATTCTGTCCACTTGGAACATAAGTGATGGAGAAATTGTACCTTGCGAAAAACGACCACCAATTCTGGCGTTGGTTCAACTTCTTAGCGGTAGACAAATGTTCCAAGTTGCGATGATCCATCCGAACCTCTACCTTGTGCCGAGCCCCCTCTAAATGATGTCTCCAGGTCTCAAATGCAGCCTTAATAGCCAACAACTCCTTTTTCCAGACGGTATAATTGCTCTCAGAAGCTGTGAGCTTCCTAGAATAGTATGCGCATGGGAAAAGAGGCGCGCCGTCCTTCGGAGCTTGTCACAGTACCGCTCCGATAGCGACATTAGAGGCATCTGTCTCGACCACAAATGGACGATTCGGATCAGGATGCCTCAATATCGGCTCGGCCACAAACGCTTTCTTTAAAATTTCAAAAGCCTGTTGTTGCGGGGGCCCCCACAGAAACGGGACCTTCTTACGGAGGAGCTGAGTTATGGGATCCATTAACTTAGCAAAGTCCGGAATAAAGGTCCTATAATAGTTGGCGAATCCCAAAAGACGTTGTACATCCTTGACTCGACGAGGGGCTTCCCAGCTGCACAAGGCCTCGACTTTTTTAGGGTCCATAGCAATGCCCTTGGGAGAAATGATGTGTCCTAAAAACTCTATCAATAACTGAAAAAAGAAACATTTCTCTAGTTTCGCGTAGAGTTTATGCTCCCGAAGACGCTGAAGCACTAGACGAACCTGTTGGAGATGGTGATCTCCGGACTGAGAGTAAATTAAAATGTCTGCCAGATACACCATGACAAACCTATCCAGCATGTCCTGGAAAATGTCATTCATCAAATGCTGGAATACAGCGGGAGCATTGGTCAGACCAAATGGCATGACGGTGTACTCGAAATGACCATAACAAGTGCCAAACGCTGTCTTCCACTCGTCCCCCTTGCGCATCCGAACCAGGTTGTAAGCCCCATGCAGATCTAGTTTAGTGAAGATAGTAGCCTCCCGCAACCGCTCCATCAATTCCGGAATGAGCGGCAAGGGATAGCTATTCCTCATGGTGATGGCGTTTAACCATCGGTAGTCGCATCATAGACGAAGCTCTCCCGATTTCTTTTTAACAAAAAGAACGGGAACTGAAAGGGGGGGGGGACGAAGGTCTAATAAATCCCCGAGCTAAGTTTTATCTAAAAACTCTCGGAGCGCAACCAACTCAGGAGTATAACTGACCCTTTGGCAATGGAGCATCCTGTATCAGGTCCACGGGACAATCATAAGCACGATGTGGTGGTAATTGATCTGCCTCCTGTTCGCTGAAAACATCGGAGAAGTCCGACAGCTCCAAAGGAATTGAAACAGCAGGAGCGGCGATATCTTGGCCAGCGCAGATGTGTCTCAGGTGGTCCACACATTGGAGACTTGGAAAAGAAATGGCGTTCTGCGCCCAAGCCACCAACGGATCATGCAAACGCAGCCAGGACACTCCGAGAACCAAAGGGAGATGGAGGTTCAAGGTGACATAAAAACTTATCGCCTCCTCAGGATCCCCAATAAGCATACGCACTGGCTGGGTGGTAAAACGAATGAGCCCAGACTTGAGTTCACGCCCATCTACTGTTTCCACCTTGATGGGTGGATCCACAGGAATNTGTCCAAAAGTAAATGCCGAGGAGGGCCAGGATTTACTTCAGCAATTTGGGATGGGGGTGTAGGACGTGCCCGACCTAGGGTTTCCCCGAGGTCGGGCCTACCCCGTTTCCCGACGGGCCAGGAGTGGTTTCGAGGCACGGGTCTGCGAGTCCCTCTCCGAGTGCAGGAATTTTCAAAATGTCCCGGACCCCCGCAATAAAGGCACAAGCCTTCCTGGAACCTTCTTGAACGTTTGCGCGCCGTTAAGCGAGGGCGGAGTGCACCTAACTCCATCAGCTCCTCAGCCTTAATCGTGGTTTGGAAAACTCTTGGCGTGGTTTGTGCACGAGAAAACGAAGGTGGTTCCACAACGGGCCGTTTACTTCTGCGCTGTTGTAAACGGGCTTCAATACGTAAGCATTGAATTACCAATGCATCCAGCATTGAAGCCCGCTCTGCATGGACTAGCTCATCCTTGATGGCATCAGACAAGCCTTCCTGGAATGCAGCCATATGAGCCAGTTCGTTCCAATTAGAGTCCATACACAGCAAACGAAATTCTGCAATGTATTCCTGCAGGGGACGTTTCCCCTGATAAATGTCCCATAACCGTCTAGCCACAGTTTGTATTTTAATTGGGTTTTCGAACATAACTCTCCTCTGTTGTAGAAAAACCTGACAATTGTCCAACAATGGGCTATCTTGAATTAACAAGGGAGTAGCCCATTTGGCAGCCTGCCCTGATAATAGACTAATCATAAATCCTACCTTAGCCCAGTCATTTGGGAAATCTTCAGGCCTCAGAGATATAAACAATTGACCCATAAATGCTNCAGCAGCAAGGCTTTGCAAACTGGAAATATGATTCACCAGTTGTGTCACCTGATTTTGAAGAGTCACATTGATTTGAAGTAGTTGATTTATCTGTTGCTGTTGCTGCTTCACCAAACTCTGCAGTTGGGTTTGGTCCATCTTGTTTTGAAGATGGTTTGTTAGGCTTGGAAGCAAAAATATTATGTCTCAC
>BHEV01006089.1:0-10069 GCA_004319985.1 Emydocephalus ijimae | reverse complement strand
TTCCTTCCTTCCTTCCTTCCTTCCTTCCTTCCTTCCTTCCTTCCTTCCTTCCTTCCTTCCTTCCTTCCTTCCTTTCTCTTAATTCTTTTCATTTTCTTGTTTGTTTATGGATCAAGTATTTCTTGCTTTTCAGTGATGACCAACCCTACATCATTTTTATTGCATTTTTCGGCCCCCTTTAACACATATGATTTACTTCAATTCTTTTGAGGCTAGCCTTTGGCCACCTAGTGTGGTACTTTACTAAGTAAGGATTTAAAACCAAGTCTTCTGAATGCTTTTTATTCACTGCATCGTATTATCCCCAGTATTACACTTAAGTTGAATATGTACATTTGTGTGTATTGTGTGTAAACACATACATACTAGGAAAAAGTTAATGATCATTAAATGACTTTAGCTAGTCTTCTGTGGGAAATAGTCTGTGTCAAACAGAGCACAAAGCTTAGCATTGTGAAAATGTAAGAAATCTTATTATGTCCTATGTTGTTATAATGAGCAGTGATATATGAAGAAATACTTTGTCCCTTGATAGTCATCCCAGGAAATCACTATCTGTTTAGTACATCAGAATCTTTATTTAAGGTTAACTCTCAGTGGGGACACTAAAGCACATCTGTCAAATAAAATATGTGCTTAAACTATCTTAGTCTCTTAGCAGCTGCATCTTCAGTAGATATGACCCTATGGGACTGCTACTGTAGACATTTCTTTTCTTTTTGTCCTGATTCATAATAGAAAAGAATATTGGAATATGACAAACATGTGTAAATGTTTTGTTGTTCATTTCTATGAAATGTTCTCTCACATTCTATTTCTGTGACCTTTTCTAATTCCATCATTGATTTATCCACCTGAAACTGAGATCCCGTGTGGATTCTTCTGAAACAGAATCCCACCTGATAGAAATAATCATGCCTCTGGTGAACATCTTGACTTTATGCATGTACAACTGGATTTCAATATTAAGATAAGCAAAGCCTTCTAGTTCAGATGTCCAAAAACCAAGCTTGCTCAATATGTTTTAGTTTTAAATATACCACAAAATCTCAGATGCCACATTGCAAATCTATTATGTGTGCAAAGATCCTTTATCAGTTCCATAGGTTTATCTGACTACATTTCATCCTTTAGTCTTTAAATTATTATATTTCATCTACTTATACTTTAGGAATCAGTCCTGCAATATTATCATTTTTTTATTTTTGGACATTACATATATCACATATAAACAGAATATCTGCAGATGTATTTAAATATTCAGTTGAAGTTTGATGATCTATACAGTTGTGATCCTTTAAAAGCAATCAAGTGTAGCAATTGTGTATAGTCTGTACTTATTCTATTTACTGTTTAATGGAACAATAATGAAATAGAGTATTTTGTGATTTTGGATCCTAAGACTGCTAGATGTAAAATCTGAGACAGCAAAAAGCATGATGAATCTCCAATTTTATGCATTACAAAGTATTCTCACAGAAAAATATCTGGAAAATTATGCCAATGATTTCTGGATTAAAGGTTCCCCAAAGATTCCCCACTATATAGCCATACACAAGATCTAAAGAAAATTTATTGCATTAGTACTGGGATAAAAAAGCATGACAAAGTCATTATGCATGCTGTGTCTGTTTGTGTTATTTGTTAAATTTACCCACCCCACACATACTCTGCGTTTTTTTCCCTTGCACAGGTAGATGGCCATTCAGTCCTGTTAACTCAGTTTTCCCTTGATGATATATCGCACATAGTTTCTTATGAATAATCTAATAAACATTATGCTTTTGTACCTGCTTGGTACAGGTGGATACAGATTACTATCAAGCTTCATTTGTCAAAGCAAATTATGAGGATAAAACCCTCAGTATTTCAGGATTGAGAGCATTTACAAGGTATTCCATAGTAGTCACTGCTTTTGTAGAAGATGTTCAGACTGCACATACTGAAGGCAAGTCTAGTTCTTCCATTATTGTTTCTACTTTTGAAGCAGGTAAGTTGCTAATTCTGTTTGTTAATTTTATTAACTACCTGAAGTATATAAACGTTACAAAGCAAACTACAACCAAAGCTGTAAAAAAAATTTAAAGCATAAATATTTTTAAACACTTCTCTAAAACAACAAAGTATTCTGTTGTGAATGAATAAATGTGTTAATAAAGTTATCAAGAGCTTGAAGTCAAGTGCAGGGTTCTGGTCCTGCACTTCTGATTGGCCGTTAATGGCAACATCAGATTGGTCCGTTCAGGTGAATCTGATTGGCCATTAACGAGCCTCTCCCATTGGTTAACGGAGCTAGTGCTCCTGGGTTTTCATTGGTTGAATATATAATAAGTTGCCTATATAAGGAAGGCCATTCCAGCCATTGAGCTGAGCTGTCACACAATGTCAATAAAGAGTTCTGAAGTTCACTGTTATACCGGCTCGTCTCCGTTCTTCACGCCCATGCTCAGAACTTAACACTGGCGATGAAGGTGGGATGTGGAGACGTCAGAGCTGACTGAACAACGAAGAATGATATCTGAGCACATGGCTGAAATGCACAACGGCGGAACCGTGGCCAGCGGTGTCATACCACCCACTCCATTCAACCCAGCACAAGAAGACTGGGACTCCTATATGGATCGTTTCCAAATGTTCTTGGAAACCAACAATTTGAAGGATGCCACTACTGGGAAGAAACGAGCGGTATTCCTAATGCATTGCGGGCCGACCGTATTCAAGATGGCCAAGGCACTAGCGAAACCGGCAGAAGTAAAGTCCATGGACTGGGATGTCCTCGAACCCCTACTGAGAGCCCACTATGCACCGATCGTGCCAACACTCGTTAGACGGCATGAATTTTATCAGAGGAGTCAACAGAAGGGCGAAAGTGTTGCTGAATTCCTAGCTGATATCTGGAATCTGGGAGGCCTATGTGGATTTGCCGGCCTCGAAGAAGCCCTGAGAGACCGAGTAATTCTGAGATTAGAATCACCATACACGCAGAATAAGCTGATGGCGAAAGGCAACATCAGCCTTGCCGATGCTATCACTGAAGCTACTGCAGCAGAAGCAACCAGGAAGTCGGCTGCCCGAATGCGCCGCAAACGCGCCCTGGTTCACCAACCGACCCGCGACATTTCACCCAAGTCAGATGGGCAGCTTTTAATGGCCCACCACGAGGACCTCTCTTCGTCGTCAGACAGCGACGAAGAAGAGGTCCATCGACTGCGGTCCGAATGGGACCAACACCAGAAACCTCAATACCCATGCGCTGGTTGTGGGGCAAGCCACCCCCGATCAGAATGCAAATTCCTCGACGCGCTCTGCCATGTGTGCGGGAAACGAGGCCATATTGGACGGGTCTGTAGAAGCCAAATAGGACCCAGCCAGCCCTCGAGGGGGACTAACTATCGCCAACCGACAGGAAGTCGTCCTGTAGGGCGAGAACCAGTGAACCACTCCTATAGAAACAAAACCATAAACCGCCCCACGAAGCGAGAAGAGGCTCACCAAACTATCACGATCGGTCACGCCTCCTCTCTGGATGCCAAGAAGATCCGAGTGAAAGTGGCCATCGAAAACCAGCCCTGCCTGATGGAAGTCGACTCAGGATCGTCTCTCTCGATGGTTTCCTGGAAGACCCTCAAGCAACTCATCCCTACCGTCCGGCGACAAGATCTCCGATTCCAAAGACTCATACTCAAAGACTATCAAGGGAATCGGATTCCAGTCGTAGGATCCAGTCGAGTTCGGGTATCGTTCAAGAACCGTACAGCATTCCTACCCCTGACTGTGATCGACAAGGACTGGCCTAGCCTGTTTGGCCTCCAACGGTTCGCTCTGCTTGGAATTGAGGTGGCAGGCATTCACCGAATCGGTAGCAGCAACTGGGAAGAGGACCTCATCCAAGAATTCAAGGACGTCTTTGCAGAAAAACTAGGCGAGTACAAGGGGACCTTGATATCATTTAACCTCAATCCCAAAATAGCTCCCATCTGCCTTAAGCCTCGTCGAGTTCCATTTGCCCTTAAACCAAAAATTGATGAGCAGCTTCATAAATTGATAGCCCAGGGTGTGTTAGAACCAACCGATCACTCTCCCTGGGAGACCCCAATCGCTACACCCATTAAGCCGGATGGATCGATAAGAATTTGTGGGGACTACCGAGCCACCCTGAACCACGCCCTTCAACAAAATGCATATCCGGTACCGCTAGTGCAGCACCTCCTCCATTCCCTGGGGGGCGGAAAAGTCTTCGCTAAACTAGACTTAGCCCAGGCATACCAACAACTGCCGGTAGAAAAAAAAACGGCAGAAGCACAGACAGTCGTTACGCACCGAGGTGCCTTTAAATGTACCCGACTCCAATTCGGAGTGAGCGTAGCCCCGGGAATCTTTCAAAGTTTGATGGAAAGACTATTACAAGGAATAAAAGGCGTTGTCCCATACTTTGATGATGTGTTAATCACTGCACCTACCCCAAAAATTTTACGAGATCACCTGAGGTTGATTCTCCAGAAATTCAAAGACGCAGGGCTTAAAGTTAAGAAGAACAAGTGTAAACTGTGCACTGATCGTGTCAAATTTCTAGGATATTTAATTGACAGTAATGGCATCCACCCTACCGATAGCAAATTGAGGGCCATCAAGCCCCCAAACCCCGAAATAAAGCCGACCTCCAGGCGTTTCTGGGCCTTATCAATTTTTATAACATTTTCCTACTGCACAAAGCAACCATTGCCGAACCCCTACATTGGTTATTGGACAAAAAAGCAAGCTGGGTATGGGGACATAGAGAAGAGCAGGTGTTTTGAAATGTAAAAAATTTATTGACTTCTGACGCTGTACTGATGCAGCACAATGAGACTTTGCCGTTAACGATCATGTGTGATGCATCACCTTTCGGAGTAGGCGCCATTTTGAGCCACGTTTTGCCAAACGGTAGCAAAGCCCCTGTTGCCTATTTCTCGAAGACGCTTTCAAAAGCAGAACACAATTACAATCAGATTGATAAAGAAGCCCTTGCTATTGTGTCTGCTGTTAAGAGATTTCATGAGTATGTGTACGGCCGAGCCTTTACTATAGTGACTGACCACAAACCTTTGCTGGGAATAATAGCTGGAGATAAGCCAACCCCCTATATATTATCTCCCAGAATGACTCGCTGGTCAGAATTCTTGGCTGCCTATAATTATCCGCTGCAACACCGCCCGGGGAAGGCCATTCCCCACGCCGACGCATTGAGCCGAGCACCGCTTCCAGAGACCATTGATGACCCCGCGCCTACAGTGACAACGTTGCAAATCGAGACACTTCGAACACCGCCATTAACATCCCGAGATATCACGATAGAAACGAAACGCAATCCCACCTTAGCACGAGTCCTCAGTTGGGTCGAGCGCGGATGGCCATTGGACCAGATACCTGATGACTACGCCCCATTCAAGAGTCGACAAACGGAATTGTTTTCACAGAAGGGCTGCATTATCTGGGGAGATGGAGTCGTTGTCCCAGAGCAGCTACAATGAGCAGTACTAAGAACCTTGCACGATGGCCACTCCGGCATTGTGTGCATGAAAGCCCTCACACGTAGCTACGCGTGGTGGCCGGGCATTAACAAGCAAATCGAGACATGGGTCAAAGCTTGTCACAAATGCAAGGAAGTAAGCAACGCCCCGCTGAAAGCGACCCCAACTGAATGGGAAACACCGCGGGGACCCTGGTCCCGTATTCATCTGGACTTTGCGGGACCTACCAAAGGCCACACATTCTTGTTGACAGTGGATGCCTACTCGAACTGGCTCAAAATCTACGAAATTTGGAATACAACAACCGAAGCGGTCATCAAGAAACTAGACAGACTATTTACAACACATGGATTACCAGACGTTCTGGTATCCGATAACGGACCCCAATTTACTGCGTTGTCCTTTGAACAGTACCTGGCAGACCGCGGTATTCGCCATGCGCTGACTTCGCATCCTGCGGCCAATGGAAGGGCCGAGGGCATGGTACAATTCGTCAAGAAAACACTACACAAAATGGACTATGACAATATAGAAGAAAAAATAAACCAGATACTCCTTTTGCAGCATATCACTCTGCACAGCGTCACCAACAAAACTCCCGCCGAATTGCTGATGGGGCGGAAGCTCTGCTCCCACCTCGACCAACTACACCCATCGTACGAACCTGAGAAACCACACGGATCCAGCAAGCGATGCCGTACCTTCCAGGTAGGTGACTTGGTATTCGCTAAGAACTTGTCGGGCGATCCGTTGTGGGTTGAGGCGACTGTGGTCCGATTAACCGGCCCTAGATCGTACCTCGTGGAATGTTGCGATAATAGACAATGGAAGCGCCACATTGATCAGCTACGATCAAGGCTGCAGTCAGCAATCTCCGAGTCCCCTGATGTCCAAATTGAGGGGGGAGGAGATACGGAGGAAGATGAACTTGAAATAACGGAAAGTTTTAATGATAGAAACAACTGCGAAACGGAAGCACGTGAAGAGGAATCAGGGATGGGAGTGAGCTTGCCTCATGGTGACACCGAAGAGGTTGGGGACAACGAGAATTCGAACTCAGAGTTAGAGGCACCCCTTTCACCAGACAACGTCCTACCTCAACAAGATTGCAGCCAAATACCGGGTGCACAACGAAAGTCAAATAGACTAACAAAACAACTGGCCTATCTCAAGGACTACGTAACCGCACCCCGTAAACGGAACCCGGGGGAAGGGGTGTTGTGAATGAATAAATGTGTTAATAAAGTTATCAAGAGCTTGAAGTCAAGTGCAGGGTTCTGGTCCTGCACTTCTGATTGGCCGTTAATGGCAACATCAGATTGGTCCGTTCAGGTGAATCTGATTGGCCATTAACGAGCCTCTCCCATTGGTTAACGGAGCTAGCGCTCCCGGGTTTTCATTGGTTGAATATATAATAAGTTGCCTATATAAGGAAGGCCATTCCAGCCATTGAGCTGAGCTGTCACACAATGTTAATAAAGAGTTCTGAAGGTCACTGTTATTCCGGCTCGTCTCCATTCTTCGCGCCCACGCTCAGAACTTAACATATTCCATACAGTGTCATATCACATAGAGAAAAAAAAATCTAACTACAACCCCCTCACTGCCATGAAAGCTTTCAGCTTATCTGTTTTTCTTTTGAAAAGAAAAATGAACCATGTAATTTTTCCTTGATTTACCTGGAACTTAATATCACAGGGGAGCTTATATTATCATCTATTATCTTCCACTTTAAGCCTTGGTCAATCTGTTGAATATAAAAAACACCCAGTATTTTTATATTTTTCCCAAATGCAATATAGTACAGGCAAATTCACTATAGATTTTGTTTCTTAAGGTCTTTTTAAAAATCTTTGCCACAATTTTTTTCATTAAGAAATTAGGATTCTATTTAATTGCTTTTTCAAAGAAAAAAAAAGAAAAAGAAAGAAATCAAAGAAAAAGCAAAATTTGTAAGAAAAGAAATAAGTTAAGAAAAGTAGAAAAGTAAGAAAAAAAGTGTAAATGGCTTCTGATGCTTTATAGCATTTATAAATATAAATATATTTTAACCTCTTTATACCTCTTTAATCATGACGTACATCATGACGCTCTTCTTTCTATAATCTATCCTGTTGAATTGCCAAAACCATAAGTTGCAACTTCATTTTTATCATTTTTTATGCAAAAAGTCCATAAGATTTAATCTTTTAGACTAGATATGCTTAGCAATATTTTAATTAACTGTCTCATCGGCTATTAATTTTTTTTAGTGCCCAGGGACCCACTTAACAACATAACTTTTCAGAAGATACCAGATGAAGTAACAAAATTTCAAGTGATGTTTGTACCACCCTCTGAACTCAGTGGGAATATTCAAGTATATCAAGCTATGGTATATAAAGATGATGATATAGACATCTTTCAGGTTTATAATTTAAGCATTATAGACAGAACAAACAAGTCAATCACTGCTATGATAGAGGGTTTAAAAGGAGGACACACATATAATATAAGTGTAAGTTGAACTCTTTTTCTCCACAATTAATAATAAGTTTAAATTAAATATAAAAAACTGAATAGGCTTTATTTATTCATTTAAACTTATATATTTAAATTAATTGGCTGCCCAGCTCCAATGGACCCTTGTTGATTAGAGATCTATAAAACAAATGAATGTCATTGGATTTCCTATTTTAATTTTATTTCAATAATCTTAAAGTTGACAAAATATATAATGAAAAATGATTAGCAAAAAAGAAAAATCACTGCTCCATACATAGAAGTAAGACCCATTGGCTTAAATGAAGTTATTGGTATGTTCAGAATAAAATCTTATTTTTCCATGTACTTTTTATGTTATGTGTGTATTCCTATAGATATATTGTGAAATATAATTTTATTGATGCATTAATTAATGTTAGACTAAACATGTTAAAGACTGTTTTATTTGTTTAGGTGTATGCAATCAATAGTGCTGGTGCAGGACCAAAGATTCAGCTTAAAATAACAACAGATATTAAAGGTAAACTATTATAAATAGTAAAACGAATGACTGCAGAAATATAACATCAGCTTGCTTTCATTTGGGTTTTTATACACGTTACTAGAATTTAATAAGCATATATCTTGTTCTATTCTCTGTCTGGTCATAACCAATGGTACTATTTTTATTGTATTATAATGCAAATTATCAAAATAAAGTTAGATCTTACAAAAGTGGCACAATAGTGACTCAAGTAATTTGTTAAAGTATACAAAGACTGAAATCCTGAACAAGTTTATTAAAACAAATGTTCCATTAATCCAGTATAAGTTGAATTCAAATAATAATAGGAATTAAAATATCTCGAAACCTGTTTTGGCAAGAATAATATGGATAGCCCTATAAATTTTGTACATAAATAGTGTTGTGAATGAGATTCATATTTTCCAGTTTCTTGTGAAACATATCTCACTTTTATTTGCACAACTTCTACCATAGTAATATAATTCAATAATAATTTCAGTTATGCAAAGATAAATAAGCACAATTCCATATCTTAAAAAAGAAATAACTAGAAGTGCTTGGATAGCAAAACAAATAGCTATTGATTTACAATTTGAATTATCTCTTTTGGTAGGATCATAAAATGTCTATGATTCAGTTCAGTAGTACTTATTTGTTTGCTTGTTTGCTTATTAAATTTATTTGCCATCTATCTCGCTGTGGGGCTACCCTAGGCAACTCACAACAATAAAAATGGAGAAATGAAAAGCTCTGTGAACATAACAGTAGTAAGGTATAGAGTAGACAATGAAAAAGAAAACAATGCGAATACAACCTTGTGAGAAAAAAAGATCAGTGAAGGGGAAAGTGAGATGGGGAGATGGGGTTTGCTATAAATCTAGGAGCTTTCTCTAGTGGGGTAGTTATCTGAATAGTAACTTTAAAATATTTGTGAGCACATTTAACTGGAAAGCATTGCAGCATTTATTTGTCTCAAAACAGAACCACCAAGACCTAGTAAAAAGCCAGCACCGGTTTATGACACTAGTGGAACATTACTTGTCACGGCCACTACAATTACTATTCACATGCCAATTTGCTACTATAATGATGATCATGGGCCTATTAAGAAAATACAAATTCTTGTTGCAGAAGCAGGAGGTACGGATTGTTTTTCTTAAAAGGAATTTATGAATCTTCTTTCTATTTCTACCTTTTCTTAACCTCTATTTGTCTTACTTGCTGATGGAGATTTCTGAATTTTGGAGTTCTTCATGAGCTACAGTTTGGATTATAAATGAAAATGAATGGCAAAAAGAATGTGATTCACAGAAGGTATCCTATTTGAATGAGCAGAAGAATTGAGTGGGAAAATTAGCAACAGAGAATTTGTAGATTATCTTCTTGCCATTGGTTTTACCCCATTTTTCAAATGCAAGATATAAATATATAAATTTGATGGCACTTTGTGATATTAGGTCCTCTGAAACATGGGGTATTTTTTTTAAAAAAATAAGTTTTATTTTCAAAACACACAATACATAAATACACATAAACACAAAACATAAAAGCATAAAAAATCTCTTTTCTG
>BHEV01006086.1:0-70063 GCA_004319985.1 Emydocephalus ijimae | reverse complement strand
GCTTCCTCAGACAGCCATTTTGTTTTCTTGCATTTCTTTTTCTTTGGGATGGTTTTAGTTGCTACCTCTTGTACAATGTTGCGAACCTCCATCCATAGTTCTTCGTACCTGAGTGGCCTAGTGCTTTCCCCTATTTTCTTCAATTTAAGCCTAAATTTTGCAATGAGAAGCTCATGATCTGAGCCACAGCAGCTCCTGGTCTTGTTTTTACTGACTGTATAGAGCTTCTCCATCTTTGGCTCCAGAGCACATAATCAATCTGATTTCTGTGTTGGCCGTCTGATGATGTCCATCTGTAGAGCTATCTCTTGGGCTGTTGGAAAAAAAGTGTTTGCTATAACCATTATAATCCCTTGACAAAATTCTATCAACCTGTGCAGGGGTGGGATTCACTTTTTTTAACAACTGGTTCTGTGGGCATGGCTTAGTTGGTGGGCGTGACTTGGGGGTCATGTGACTGGGTGGACATGGTTTGGTGGTCATGTTACTGGCTGGCCGTGGCCAACTCAACATCACTCACATCGAGGCACGCATCTCCTTGCCTGGCCTCTCTGACTGTGGGGATGCTGCAACAGCTGTAAGTGTGAAAAATGGTCATAAGTCACTTTTTTCAGTGGTCACTCCACACAAGCAAAGTACCAGCAAAGAAGAGGGGAAAAAACTCCAGAGACATTCCTGAGACAGGAAGTCTAGTCCTGCCAAGAATGTAATAAGGGTTCACAGAGCCGCAGTTTCTGTAAGCAACACCAGAATGTTTCCTTTCTGCCTTACTGGATTAGGCCAGTAATTTTTTCTAACAACCAGTCCTCTGGACTGCTTCTAATGTTAACAACCGGTTCTAGCAAATAGGTGCGAACTGGTAGAATCCCACCCGTGAATCTTTGCCCTGCTTCATTCTGTACTCCAAGGATAAAACTACAGGTACACAAAAGAATGCTTTAAAATTACAATTAAATTATACACTGAATAACATCAATGGTAGAAAGGATGGAAGCAATATTAGAATGTATTAAAATGTATAAAATATTGTATAAAAATATTAGAATGTATAAAAAATTAGAATGTATACACTATGAGAATATAAGGTTGTAATTAACTTGTTCAGATAGTCTTTGACTTATGACCACAGTTGGGACTGAAACTTCTGTTGCTGAACAAAGTAATTGTTAAGGGATGCAGGCATAATTTTACAACCGTTTTTTGCTGCAGTTATTAAGTGAATCACCATGATCTTTAAGATTCTTAAGTGGATCAAATGGTTAAACAAATCCAGCTTTCCCCATTGACTTTGTTTGTTGGAAGCCAGCTAGGAAAGTCACAAATAGCAATTACATGCAACCATCCTAATTACAGGCTTGTTGCCAAGTGCCCTATTTTGATCATTTAACTGTGGAGATGCTGTGGCAACTGTAAGTCAAGGTGGTAGGCCATTTTTTTGAATACTGTTGAGACTTTGAATGGCCACTTTTGGTCAAGGACTACCTGCATTAAGTCTAGGATCTGTTAGAATTAGAGCATTATGTTCCAACCAATTATAACAAAAAAATAGCAAAATGAAACATAGAATGCGATATGTGCATATTTAAAAGGAAAAATAGGGGGAAAGGGGAGAGGAGCCAGGAAAAGATATATATTTAACTACAGAAGGCTAATTAAAACTCAGCATCACCTCATTTGGAGGAGTTCTTCATATTTAATCATAGTTCTATCATAAAACCTGCTGCATTGTCAAAAATCTTTGCTGCCCAATCTGCTATCAAGACACCAAGGCAATCAGCCTCTGACATGTCTGGGTATTGTGTTATACATTTCTTGCAGATTTCTATAAAAAAAAGTGAGACACACAGCCCACTGTTTCCATCTCCCCCTTCCTGGAAGTACTAAGTTGCAGCTTTCTTCATATTTTGCACAGAGAAGAAGGGGGGACATTCTCACAAGCAAGAGCAAAAACTATTCAGGTGTTTTGGGTGAGATCATTGCAAACAGTATAACATTCAAGAGCAACAATTTTTATTTGGATTCACTGAATTATTATATGGTAGAACCTGTCGGAGATCATTTGGCAGAGTCATATCTCTGTGGCATGTTGGTTGATAGATGCCTTGGCCTGCTCAAATCCTGTTGGAATCAATACACTGCTGGGGAATACACAATGGCTTTCACCAAGAAACCTGGAATTTGTCTTGAAGAATCAAAGAGGCCAATAATCCAACAACCCAAGCCAATGACTAACATGTACTGTTCAGGTAGGGGCATTCAGAATAACAGAGTTGGAAGATACCTTGGAGGTCTTCTAATCCAATGCCTGCTCAAAGTATTAATTCAATTAATGGTTAATGGTTGATTTTATTAATTTTTACATTAATGGTTCTGTTAATTGAATTGAGTCAGGACACAACAAGCAACCAAATACAGATTCCTTAAGCCCGATTCTCATTGTTCTTATACGCACATATTTGGAAGCCATTGGACAACTCTGACATGATTTTGGGTCCAAAAAGTATCTTATAGTACTAGGTATAGAATTAAATCCTATCATGCCAAAAAAAATCTTAATGTCAGCTTTACCTCTTCTGAACTTCAGAGAAATGGTTTTCCAATCTCTTCTTAAAAACCTCCAGTGATGGAGTGCCCACAGATGAATTGCTCTTTAAGCACATGGTTAGAGAACCGGTTGTTACACCAGGAGAATCCCACCCCTGCTTAGGGTCATCCCCATTTGCAACCTTCCATGCCAGCCTCTGGCAAGTAAAGTCAAAACCATCAGGAGGTCGCAAATGGTGATAGTCACATGGACTTGTGCTTAACAAAGGGGAGAGATTTGCTTAATGATGGCAAAAGCTCTTGCTAAGTGGCATGATCATGTGTTGCTTAGCAATGGAAATGCTCGACCCAATTTCCATTGTTTACTGAGGTGTGCCTGCAATCAAAATCAAAATTCAGGAATATAAAATGAAGTGTTAGTGACTAATACTGCTTTTTCCAAAATAAATGATGTCAGGCTGATTAGTCTGTAATTTCCTGGGTCCATTTTTTCCTCCTTTTTGAAGGCTCTGCTTTTGATAGATTGGGTTATTTTGTTTTCCTTTTGTGTAAAGACAGATGCAAAGAATGAATTAAACAGTTTCATTTTTTTCCTTACTGATATCAGTTCCTTGCCATCTTATCCCATTAGTGGACTGATCTTTTCATTGACCCTTTTGTTTTGTTTTTCCATGTTGAAAGAAACATTTTATTCCTTGGTTTTCCTGACTTCATCTTTGCAGATTCGGGCTATTTGCTGATATTCTGCTCTAGATAAGTGTTGCTCTTTCCACCTTTTCCTTCCTTTGAATCAGTTATTATATTTCCATTGGCATCCTTTAGCAATAATACCAATCTGAGGTTGAAACTTCCTTCTGAATTCAGAGATATTTTGAAAGACTTTCCTTGGTTTTCCTTTTTCATTCTTATTGTAATACTGTTTCTTGCCTTTTGTAATTTCTACAGACTGAAAAATAGTCTGATCTCCCTACCTTCACAGGCTGGCTCGGGAAATTTGACATACCTTCTCTGGTCTTTGCCTGTCCTGCCTCGAACTAATCAGGAGAGCCCACCTCAGTCTTGGGGCAGGGAGGGTTCAGCTACCTCTGTGGATCGTCCTTCTACACAGCCTGGTAGCTCTAATAGCCCATTTTATGCTCTTCTCTGCCCGAGCATTGAGGTGCAGGGTAAACATATTATCTTCCCAGGCCCTGCTTAAAACCAAGATTCAGCTCTTTGGTGACAGTTTGAGACAATTGTTTCAAAGGAGCTGGAGGTAGGCAATACTTTAAAACAACTTTAGAATCAATAGCTATTTTAATTTGAACCATACAGCTCGTATGCTGTATATCCTAGCAGGTGACTGAATAATATGGCTTCAATTATATTTCTGTACAATATCTATCTTATTTTGTGTCATGGTGCTGCCAAGCTAATTCAGTTTTCTGCTGCCAAAGCCAGTGTTTGGTCCTTTTCACTTGCAATCTATAATATTATGAAAAAGCCTAAAACTCGCTGCATGCTGTCGACAGTTAGCACCCACCCCCCTCCTAGAAGAATGAAATATTCTTGGAAACATTAAAAAGGCAGAATATTCCCCCTAAAAGAGAAATAGAAATCTTAAAGGACACAGAAACTCAGCCCCAGCAGATATTTTGATGCCAGCTTATCTACAACCCAAAAGACCTTCAGCTCCAGGGTGATAGGATTAGCCCTCACTCAAAATCCAAACCAGGACAAAGCCATTAAGCCATAAAAGGAATTACCCAATTACTTATTACATCACTCAGCAAGATTCAACCAAGCCTGGGACTCAAGACAACCTACAAAGTTACCCCTGCATGGCCTCATGGGAGCCTGGCAACCAATCAGGATACATTTCTTGCCACAGGCACAGGAAGCAAATTCAAAGCCCAATAGAGGATATAAATCTCACTCCCTCTTTCACCATATGCTCAATGCGGTCCCGTTCCACCATTAAACCATCCTTCCAAGCAGTCTCCATATTTCCAGTGTCTTTCTTCCCACTTGGCACTGAACCCAGATGGACATTTCTTCCAACAGTGCGACTGGCCTCTCTTTCGAGACAATGAAGGAGGATGGGTCTTGCCTTCCCTTAGGCAAAACCCTGCAAAACCAGCCATGAAATCAACACGGGAGGCTCCAAGGAGAAAGGCATAAGGGCCCACACAGTAAGACGTAGAGGGGAAGGGTCTTGCAAGCAAACCTGCTCTCTCCTTCACTCTCCCCTCCCCTTCCCTACCATGGTACAAAGCCTTGAGAAGGGGCAGAGAGAAGCAGGGAAATGGTCTCATTCACAAGTTATCTCTTTTCTTGATTTGGCAGCTGGTCAATGCATGGGAACTGAATCTTCATGCTTCATTCCCCCCTTACCCCACCCTTTATTTAAATCTCATAAGCATCTTCAACTTGACATAATTTTCTCTTTGTCAATGTTGGTTTCATCAAGGAAGTCACAAATTCAACCAAGTAACCAAGAGGAAGGTACAAGCAGCAGTGGCCCATAAAATGTACAGTATACATGCAGACACATGCCTTTGCACACAACACACAGGTCAAAATAAGAAACTAAATAAAGCCATAACTGGGATTAAAGCTTTCATATCTCAATTGTGCCATTATTTTAAGATATAGAAGCTCTACAAGTGGAGGACAAATTGTTGGAAGCTTGCAATATTTGCCTTATTTAATTTTAAAATGTACTGAGAGCACATACATTTTATCTGTATGCCAAGGCGGGATTTTACCTGTTCGGGCCAGTTCAGGTGAACTGGTTGTTAATCGTACATCTGGTTAAGCAAACTTATAGTTCCAAAGACCAGCTGGCCCCGCCCACCCCACTTTGCACCTCCCAGAAGTCTCGTTGAGATTGTGACTCCCTTTAAGACAATGTTTAATCTCAGGAATACCAGTTATATTTCAACATCTCATGATCCCATGATCTCATGAGGATCCTTGGATACCAAAACAAAATCAGGGATAGATTAAATTAACAGAGTTGGAAAGGACTTTGGAGATCATCTAGTCCAACCCCCATCCAAGCAGAAGACTCTACACCATTTCTGACAAATGGCAGTCCAATCTCTTCTTGAAAGCCTCCAGTGATGAAGCTTCCACACCTTCTAAAAGCAAGCTGTTACATTGGTTGATTGTTCTCACTGTCAGGAAATTTCTCATTATTTCTAGGTTGAATCTCTCCTTGATCAGTTTCCATCCATTTTCCTTGTCCGGCCTACAGATGCTTTAGAAAATAGCTTTATCCTCTCCTCTCTGTGGCAGCCCCTCAAATATTAGAAGACCGCTATTCTGTCTCCCCTGGTCCTTCTCTTCTCTAGACTAGCCAGGCCCAGTTCCTGTAGCCGTTCTTCATATGTTTTAGCCTCCAGTCCCTTAATCATCTTGGTTGCTCTTCTCTGCACTCTTTTGAGAGTCTCAACATCTTTTTTATAGTGTGGTGACCAAAACTGGATGCAGTACTCCAGGTGTGTACTTACTAAGGCTTTATAGAGTGGTATACTTGATCACTTGATCTTGATTGTATCTCTGTTAATACAATTTAGGATTGCATTGCCTTTTATGGCTACCTCTGCACATGGTTGGCTCATATTTAATTGGTTGTCCACTAAGACTCCAAAATCCCTCTCACGATTACTGCTATTAAGCCTGGTTTTACCCAATCTATTTGTGTCCTTTTGATTTTTCTTGCCTAAGTGTAGGACTTTACTTTTCTCTACATTGAATTTCATTTTGTTAGATAGGGCCCAGTGTTTCTGTCTGTCAGGATTTGATGAGTTCCCCTTCTATTCCTGCATCTAAGTCATTTATGAAGATATTGAAGAGCACTAGATCTAGGACAGAACCTTGTGGTACCCCACTGCTTACTTCCCTCCATGTAGATGTAGTACCATTAAGGACTGCTCATTGAGTACAGTTTATCAGCCAGTTACAAATCCACCTGATGGTGATTCTATCTATCCCACTTTTTTCTAGCTTACCAAGAGATAGGTTGTGGTCTACTTTGTCAAATGCCTTGCTGAAGTCTAAGTATATTATGTCCACTGTATTTTGCTGGTCTACTAATTTAGTCACTATGTTGAAAATGGAAAAAGGCCTGGAGACCATAAGCCAAGCAACTCACATTGCTCCCTTCTCCACTCCTCCCTGCCTGCCCTAGGATGAAGGGGGGGTGGATCTTCCTCTGAATTCTCTCTGCCTTGCTCTACCTCTCCCTTGCTCTGCCCAGCTGGACTTTGCCCTTCCCCAGTTTCTTCCACAGCCAATGGAGCCACACTTCCACTCCCTGTCAGCTACTCGGCCTTCCCCTCAGAATCAGATTCCCACAGGGGCATGACATAGGCACTCTGTCACTGGAAGTTTTTAAGAAGAGACTGGACAGTTACTTATCTGAGATGATATAGGTTTTTCTGTTTTAGCAGGTGGATGGACTAGAAGACTTCCAAGGTCCCTTCCAGCTCTCTTCTATTCTATTCTTTGCAGAGGTGGGTATTCAGCAGGTTCTGACCAGTTCTGGAGAACCGGTAGTGAAAATTTTGAGTAGTTTGGAGAACCGGCAAATCCCACCTCTGACTGGCCCCACCAACCCCATCTATTCTCTACCTCCTGAGTCCCAGCTGATTGTCTGGGTCTTCTTTGGTTGCCCTGCACAGGAAAACAAAGCTGGAAAGCAGGTTAGTGGGGTGGGGAGGGAATGGAGATTTTGCAGTAACCTTCCCCTGCCATGCCCACCAAGCCACGACCACAGAATCGGTAGTAAAAAAAAATTGAAACCCACCACTGATTCTATTCCCTTGTCTAGATTGTTTATGAAGAGGTTGAAGAGCACTGGGCCTGTGACACAACCTTATTGCCCATTGCATGTTTCCCTCCATTCAGATGGAGTTCTATAGACGATTACATGCTGAGCCAGTTATAGATGCAATAATGAAAGCCACAAGATGCTATGAAAGCCATGTCTGCACTTTGAAAAACCCATTCATTCCGCATCCTCAGAGAGCAGGAATAATAGAATAACAGAACAGAGCTGGAAGGGACCTTGGAGGTCTTCTAGTCCAACCCTTGCTCAAGCAGGAGACCCGATAGCATTTCAGACAAATGACTGCTCAGTCTCTTTTGCATCCTGTCATGGTGTCAGACCTTCAGGGCCCCTATCTTCTCCATCCTGACACTCAGGCTGCCTGGGATTTGGGGAATTAGTCCAATACATCCAGATGACCACAGAACTGAGGAGGTCCATTTGTACTGACTAGGAGTAACGCTCCAAAGTCACAAGCAGACATAATGTTTAAAAAAATAGATTCAGTTCTGGGAATGCTGCATAGCACAATTACTGACTTTTCCAGGAGAAAGCAATTTCCCCATAGTAATAAAATGTATTAAAGAAAATGGTCACAAATTTAATGTCATGCTATAAATCAATGAGGCAAATTCTGCAGCCAGAATTGGAATGTCTGTTATACCTTATTTTTAAATCTCTCCCTCCCTCCCTCATTTTGCTGAAAAAATGTTGTAGAAAAGATCTGATGCAGTTCCTCTGTGTGGGATTTTTGTATGCACAGATATGGAAAGGTCTTCAGATTCCCACAAGGATGAATGTGTTTTGACTAAGGGTTCCTGAGACACCAACAAACACACATTAAATCCAAAACCCTTTTATTTTAGTTCAACAGCTGTGAATTATCTTCATTCACAGCCCGTAATGAGTCTCAACCGTAATAAATAGTAAGAACACACCTTTATTTTTCTTGAAGTGCTGCCAATGACTAAAGTACCATTTAGTCTTTCAAAACCAAACGGAGCACAAATTCACCACGGAGCTTTCAGGTTCCAAACTGACCAGAGTGAACAAAGTTGCTTCCTGCAAAGGTTCCTGTCCCTTTGCACTTCCTTTATATCTTTTGGGCAGGGCAATCACCTCCAATCCTTATTCCCGAGTCACCCCTTTTGTCTTAACTGCTCTTGCCTTCTGGCAGCTCTGCACACACATGCACTGGGAACAGGGTCCCCTTGTTCCTCTGCCTCACTGCTGTCAGATTCTGGAAATCCGGAGTCAGCACATAACTCCCAGTCCTCCCCAGACTCTCAGACTTGCCCATGTTCTTCCCCACTGTCTGATTCTGCTGCCATCTCTGCAGGCTGCCAGTGGATACAACAGAATAGATGGTGAAGGTAAAACTTCTTTTCTTTTCTTTTATTCTGTTTTATATTTTCTTTTTTGTATATGGACCTGTGTATATGGACCTTGTATATGGACCTGTGTCTGTAATAAAGATTTTATTATTATTATTATTATTATTATTATTATTATTATTATTATTTTTTGTAAAAATTCAATAAAATATATATTAAAAAGAAAAGGGGAACTCCAGAAGAGAGCATAAAGTGATGCAGGCAGGGTCATTTTAAAAGCCACATGGTAGGAGAGTGAAGGAAAGGGTTTTTTTTAAAATTATTATTTGCACATTATGGTATGTAGTAAGCACAAGTCATTTAGACAGTTTTAAAGTAAGATCAATGAAATAAAAAGTAAATAGCTGTGAAACGAAAACTATCCCAGTAGGAGAGGGAGCAGTCTTTATAGACATCCATAGCTGGAAACTGCTTAGCTTTATGTGGACATTTTAAACTGCTATGGAAATTTTGTTGATTGTTTTGTAAAACTGCCACCAGTCTGTATTGATCTGGCAGTATACAAATAAAATAAATAAACAAACAAACCAAGATAATAACTGTTGGAAACAGAAGTATTCTGTGTAAGAAACAATATCTGAGAAACAGGCCTGATAACTATACTGTGAAATCAATTGATTTCCCAGATTTAATACATTAAGGAGTTAGGCAAAGCCAAACTCTCTCAGGGAATAGCACCCCTGGGAAGTGCCTGCTCAACTGAAGTAACTGGTAACTATGCCTGGGAAGAAAGCCAAGGAAAGGACCTTATACACTATAGTCTACATAGTAAAAATATAAACTGTTCAAATTGCCAGTGCAAGACTATCTTTTTTTCTCTTTCTCTTAAAAGCAACAAATTTTGAAAGTGTATTTTAATTAACTGGGGGGGGGGGCAGAAATCCCATTCATCAAGGGAAAACAAAACAAAAAGTTTCCTGTTGCCTCCCAGTAAATTGTTCTGTTTATCTCTGCTGAAGAAGAGGCCAGAGATTCCCCCCTTCAACATCTTTGCATCTTTACTATCTCAAAAACTCAATCTACAAAACAAGAAAGAGAGTGTAAACCCTTGCTCATTGATTGTTTTCAAACAGCCCAGGAAAAGAGACCTCCTGCCAGTTTATCAAGGGTTATAAACCTATCAGCAACAACTAAGCAAAACAAAGCAAAGCAATAACCCTTTACTTACCAACTCTCAATACTACTTCATACTACTTCATTACTTTCATTGTCTCAAAAAATCAATTTCTTTAAAATAATTAATTTTTTATCAAATGATCAATTGATTTATTGTTTTTATTGCTTAGTACAATTGAGTGTTTAGTGCATATAGTATAATTACTGAATATCTGATTAGTAAAATTAGTGATTTAGTGAACTTAATTGACCAGTGTGTTTAGTAATTACTGTAATAAATTAGGCTGCTTGTTGCTTAGAAAAATTATTTGATTAGAGTGATTTGAATAATCAATTGATTGATTTTAGTAATAAGCAACCTTACTTTTGATTTGTTCTCTAACATATCAATTAACATTTATTAATTACCAACATTCATTAAGTAACTGTCTACCTATCACATTAACTAGCTATTGTAATTGATTACTGTACTATTGCCATTGACCATGCCAGCCAAAAACTCCAAACCAAAACAAAAGAAAAATATCTCTACCAATGACCTCCCAGACTCCTGCACATGTTTCAAATGTCTTGTAACCATCAACGAAAGCGAAATTTTCATCAAATGCCGCCTATGTGATAATCTAGCCCACCCTGCCTGTTTAAACGCAAACAAAAGCCTAGCTGATATGGTTAAAAATTCAGATACATTCTTTTATCTATGTCCATCATGTTCTCCAAAGCTAAACAAATTGAGCACCTTACCTGACAGAGTTGAAAGCACAGAATCACTCATTCATTCAATAGAAGAATGCTTAGCAACATGTTTTGAAACAACTATACAAGCAAGCCTAATTTCTCTTGAAAAAAAATACAGCACAGATAAGTGAGTACCTATCAGCTCAAAATCAAATCCCACAACAACCACAACCACTACCTCAACTACAATCACAACTACAATCAAAATAACCACCAAACCACAGCCACAAACAATTACTATCCGTTCAAATAATTCCACAAATAATATCTCCTTACTCATCAGAGACACCATGGAATGTGAACAGAAACGTCCAAATGCCATCTTATTTGGTCTCAAAGACACCAACGAATCAGATGACATCACCAAAGTTCGTGATATCATAAGCAACTCAAGTACAACAAATATCTCTCCTGAAGATATTGAAATAACCAGAGATGGCCATGGGTACAAATACAATGACAGCTCTGTGGCCCCAAGATTTTGTAGAGTTGTATGCAAAAATGAGTCCAGCAAATGCATATTCATTCATACAATAAATGCCATTGCAAAAACTAATCCCAACCACAAAAAACTTCTCTCAAGACCAGACTTATCCATACTGCAAAGAATTCGCTCTTGTGAACTCCGCACAGAACTCAAAAACCATCTAGACAATGGAGAAAAGGACCCATACTTTGACTACAGAGCTGATTGCATCAAAAGAAAGTCACACAACCCACAACTCCGCGTCCAACCCCACCCAATCCAATTCAACATCACTCAAAACTAGGCATGCATGCCTCTAACTACCTCTATTCCAACCATAACTAGCCTTAAATGCAAGTTACTCAATGCAAGAAGCCTTGTAAATAAAATACCTGAAATTCTCCTCTTACTAAATATGGCTAAATTCGACATTATATTTGTCTGTGAAACATAGCTCAATGCATCTCTCCCTGACTCCAATACCACAGTAAGAGACTATCATGTTTACCGATCAGATCGTGAAATCCGTAGAGGAGATGGTGTTGCTATCTTCTATAAAAAGTCCCTACATCTAAAAAACATCCAAGTTACCCAGGAGCTTGCTATTCTTGAGACCATCGTCTGTGAACTGTCCTTAAATATCATATTTAGGTTCTTACTATGTTACAGAGCCTCTGATTATGACATCGAACATGCAAACAAGCTAAATACACTACTAACATGGGCAGCATCCTGCCCACATGCTTTTATCTTTCTTGGTGACTTCAATCTACCTCATATTAACTGGACCCTTAACGAATGTACAACTGAACCCACACATGCAACCTTCTACAATGAAGTAACAAATCTGGGGCTGGAACAACTAGTAACCAACAACACTAGACATAACAACTGCCTTGATCTCATCTTCTGCAATAGTTTGAATTCAGTTTACAGAATAAAAATTAAAGAACCCTTTTCCAACAGTGATCACAACATGATTGACTTTTGTCTCAACATACATCCACACAAAAATCATCACAATGACGGAATCCCCAAATATAACTTTAAAAAATGCAACTATGATCTTATAAACAACGATCTCTCATCCCTTGATTGGCAATTTCTATTCTTTGGATGCAATACTGTAGAAGGCCATTACAACATAATTTTACTTGAAATTAAAAGAGTATTCAAACTATATGTACCAGTAACAACTCCCAAAACCAGAAAAAACAGATTACCCAAAACAACAAGGAATCTTCAACCCAAAAAGAAATCACTTTGGTGGAAAAACAAATCTGGCCACATTGCCAACTTCAAAAGCTGATACAAAAATTTATGCCACCAGATAAAAACTGAATGCACCAATTATCACATTAAACAAGAAGAAAAACTTCTATGCACCAATTCCACCTGCGCTTTCTACAATTTTGTAAACAACAAACTAAAAGACTCAAGGTCCATCCCACCCCTGATAGGACTTAATGGTGAAGACTGCAACAATGACACTATTAAAGTCAACCTCTTTAGCACATACTTTGGCTCAATATTTGTAAACAGCAATGGATCATGCCCAGTAGTTCCTAGCTGAACCACAGAAAACTACAATGATCTAATACATATCGATTTTACAGAAGACACTGTTGAAAAAGCACTACGCAATCTAAAACCATCTCTATCTATTGGACTGGACAGAATATGTGCCTACTTCTTTTAAAAGCTATCCACTGCCATAGCCGAACCTCAAAGCATAATCTTTGAAAAATCTTTCAGGACCAGCTCCTTGCCAAAACTATGGTCACAAGCCACGGTCATCCCCATCTTCAAAAAGGGAGACCCCAGCCTAGTTGAAAATTACAGACCAATCTCTTTATGCTGTGTCACCTGGAAGTCATGGAATCAATTATTAACCAATCCATCATCCTCCACTTAGAAACAAACAACCTACTGTCTAATAAACAATTTGGTTTCAGAAAAAAACTATCCTGTGATCTGCAACTCTTACACTGCAAAAACATATGGACTACACAACTCGATCAGGGCAAAGCAATAGACGCAATCTACATAGACTTCTGTAAAGCCTTTGATTCAGTGGTACACGACAAACTACTCCTAAAACTAAAATCTTACAGTATCTCTGGACACCTGCATAACTGGATAGAAGCATTCCTGTCAAACAGACAAAAATTGATCAAAATTGGGAGCGTCCTTTCAAATTCTGTACCTGTCAACAATGGTGTCCCCCGAGGCAGTGTTCTAGGACCAACTCTTTTCATATTCTACATAAATGACCTCTGTGATCATATGAAGAGCAACTGTGTTGTCTTCGCTGATGATGTAAAGCTATTCAACACCACAGACAATACTGCTACCCTTCAAAAAGATCTTGACTATGTATCAGAATGATCAAACAAATGGCAACTTCAAATCTCAACAAATAAATGCTCTGTCCTACATATTGGCAAAAAAAAAAATCAGAAAATAAAATACAGGCTGAATAGTCAAGAGCTTGTTGATGATCCAAACTCGGTCAAGGATCTTGGAGTACTCATCTCAAATGACCTAAGTGCTAGAGCCCACTGTAACTACATAGTCAAAAAGGCGTTAAAAGTGGTTAACCTAATCTTACGTAGCTTTTTCTCTGGTAATATTACACTAATAACTAGAGCATACAAAACATTTGCTAGGCTAATACTTGAATATAGCTCATCAGTTTGGAACCCACATTATGTATTTGATATTAATACAGTTGAGAGAGTCCAGAAATATTTCACAAGAAGAGTTCTCCACTCTTCTACTCGTTGCAGAATACCTTATGCCACCAGACTCGAAATTCTAAGCTAGAAAAGCTAGAACTATGCCACCTTCAGTCCGATCTAAGTACAGCATATAAAATCATACATTGCAATGTCCTACCAGTCAATGAATACTTCAGCTTCAACCATAACAGCACAAGAGCAAACAATAGATACAAACTCAAGGTTAATCGCACCAAACGTGATTGCAGGAAATACGACTTCAGCAACAGAGTGGTCAATGTCTAGAATACTCTACCTGATTCTGTGGTTTTTTTCCCCAAACTCCAAAAACTTTAACCTTAGACTGTCAACCTCACTCCTTTCGTAAGAGGTCTGTAGGGGGCGTGCATAAGCACACCAACGTGCCTACTGTTGTGTCCGCTCGGAAAAAGGAAGCCAGGAGTCGGTGACTGTGAATTCAGCTCTCTTTATTGCATCAGGAACCAGACTGCCGCTATGGAAAAGTTCGCGGCTTTTATTCCTTAGCCGTGGCTTGCCGCGGCCAATGGCACCGCTTTGAATCTCCCGCGATTTGAACAGGCCAATCGCGGGAGATTCCTAGCGAGCCAATCAGCGCGGCTCGCCTGGCCAATCAGGTTGCCCCGCGCTCTGGCCAATCAGAGCGCGGGGCTTACAAGAATGCTAATGAAGGACAGAACACCTACCATCCCCATCCCATTGTTTTACACTTTTTAAATTTTATTTTTTATATCTATCCATGTATTCATAACTATGTTTTTACTTATACCTATTATCTTGTAAGCAATTGACAAATAAAATATAAAACATAAATAAATGCTGCCTTCTTAAGACCACACGTGGAGTACTGGGTCCAGTTCTGGTCACCACAATACAGAAAAGATGTTGAGAGTCTAAAAAGAGAAGAGCAACAAAGAAAATTAGGAGGCTAAAACATATGAAGAATGGTTGCAGAAATTGGATATGTATGGTCTCACAAAGAGAAACACGAACAAAATAATATTTGAGAGGCTGTCACAGAGAAAAGGGGGTCAACCTATTCTACAAAGTCCCTGATGGCAAGACAAGAAATAAGAGACGGAAACTGATGAAAGAGAGATCCAACCTAGAACTAAGAAGACATTTCCTGTCAGTGGAATGGCTTCTCTCCAGAAGTTGTGGGTCTTCAATCATTGGAGGCTTTCAAGAAGAGATTGGATAGCCACTTGTGAGAAATGGGGGGAGGGGTCCCCAAACCCTGGGCCACAGTCCACTACTGGACCATGAGACATTCAGAACCAGACTGCATAAGTGTACACGTATCCCCACTTGTGCAAGCAGTGGGCAAGCCCATGTGCCCGCTCCATTTGCCTGGATGCCATTTGCACAAATGAAGCTCTGTATGCACACGTGCATGTTTGCCAGCCACTCACACAGAACCATCCCCTCCCCAGCCCCACTGGTCCACAAAACTGGAAAGGTCAGGGAAATCTGGTATGGTTATCTCATGCTAGAACAAGGGATTGGATTAGAAGATCTCCAAAGTCTCTTTTATGGTTAGCAGTCATAAAACAGACAGTGATAGCCAAAGAGGCGACCGAGTAAAACTTGTGATCATGTGATCATGAGGTACGGGGAGAGCCAAGGGGGTACAGTCAGAAAAATACTAGACTAGGGTTGGGAGATACACCCTCATCCCTTGGCAACTTCCTGGAGGGTCTCTCTCCCCATTTCTGTCCTTCAGGGTTTGTTGCTGGGGGAAAACCCGGCAGCTGGCAGGGTGGCCTGGATAGTTTTAAGCACCTGGACAAAAAGAAGCCAATCAATCCATGAAGTGCTGAAGGGTCAGAGCCATTGGATTTGGACCCCCTTGAATAAGGAGACCCAGGAGGGGCCTTTTGTCAGAGTATATTCATGAACTAGAATAGAGCATATGAACAAGATCAGCCAGTGAGAGATGAATTGGGGGCTGAAACTTAAAGAGATAATCTGGGTGTGATTTATCTCTGTTCTGTGGTCAGCTCTAAACTGAAAGGGAAACTAACTCTGAGCCCTCTGAGCTGCTGCTTGTGTTTTTGCTTAGGTTACATTGAAAGAATCTACAAATGGTACTGTAAACTTTACTTCATGTTACTATGTTTATAAAGAAGTCAATGATCCCGCTGAATCAGTTATCTGTGTGTGTTTTCTGGACTCGAATTTTGCTGCAAACTCTAACAGTTTTGCCTTCCCGTCATTTGGAATGAGGGAGAAGAGGGGGCTGGAGTCAGATTTTGCCAGGCTCCTCTTTCTTTTGTTGGTCTATTTTTTGAAAAAGCACATCAGGCTTTAGCCCGAAGCTCAGTGCCTCCAATATGGTCAAAGAATCTGGAGAGAGGCTCTCCCTAAGGAATGGGGCCGCCACATTCGGCACCAAGCATGACCTTAAGATAAAGTCAGTCCTCGACTTAATGATCACAATTCAGTCCAACATTTCTGTAGCACAGTAAAATAGTTGTTGAGTTTTACCCCATTTTATGACCAGTTGTTAAGTAAATCACTGTAGTCATTGACAGGGACACGGTTGTTATGTGAATCTGGCTTGTCCATTGATTTTGCTTGTCAGAGGGTCACAAAAGGAGATCATATGACTCTGGGACACTGTGACCATCATAAATAAAGTTGCCAACTGTCTGAATTTTGATCGTGTGACCCTGGGAATGCCACAATCATGTGAAAAATGGTCATAAGTCACTTTTTTCAGAGCACTGTTAAATTTAAACAGTCACTAAATGAATGGTTGTAAATCGAGGACAACCTAGGCACCAGAATCAAATGGAAATAAGAAGAATTGTTGGCCTAGAAATGAGATGTATCAATCACTCCAAAATTTGGTTGGAGAAGAAAAAAGGAGATAAGTTCAGTTAAGTTACTGCTGTTCATAGAAAAATTATTAAATTATAAAAAATGGGGAAACTGGTTAGTGTTTTCAGAATCTATCTAAAAAGTGACAGATTTTTGTTTAAAATAGCTGCCCAGAAAGAGAGAACTGGGGGGGGGGGGCAAAGGAGGAAAGCAACCCTATGTTTTGACCTCCTGAGTGTAGCTGTGGGGACAGTCTTCCCAGGAGAGAAGTGATTTGAGGAAGACCTTAAAGAAGAGATGGGTGTGTGCATACCTGTATGCTCTGGAGGTAGACAGGCAATGTCCAGCTCAAAGGGGCAGATGAAGAGAGGGTCTGGACCATTTAGAAACCCAGCTGTAAGGATCTTTCCTCTGTGTGCTGGCATTGCAGGCATCCCTGCTAGACCAGAGTGTGGGCAGATGACCTTCTCAGAAATGTCCTTGAACAGGGTTACTCAACCATGGCAACTTTAAGGTGTGAGGACTTCAACTCCCAGAACTCCCCAGCCAGCTCTGGGAGTTGAAGTCCACACAATCTTAAAGCTGCCAAGGTTGAGAAGCACCGTCCTGGAAAATTATTTCCAAGATCACCAATCAC
Organism: Emydocephalus ijimae; assembly: GCA_004319985.1. Classification (NCBI taxonomy): domain Eukaryota; kingdom Metazoa; phylum Chordata; class Lepidosauria; order Squamata; family Elapidae; genus Emydocephalus; species Emydocephalus ijimae. The sequence goes on along the minus strand of BHEV01006086.1, from coordinate 52,773 downwards.
TGCAAGGATTAAGAGGAACACAGCTCTGGAAGTACTCATTTAGAAATTCCCCATGTCCAAAATGAAGACAAGAAGCTGCACTGTCAGATGGATGAAGGCAGTGGCAGCCTCTTTGATGGATGACATGCTACAAGGGCTTCCGTATCTGAAGTTATTGCAAAAAAGAAAAACACAGGCTTTGGAGTATTATGCCATTTTACTCATCTCACAAAGCTGTTTCAAGTCTGTTGCATCGTCTTTATCACTCTGCATAGATTTTGTCAGCCTTGGGGACCTCCGCTTAGGAGGAAATTGAAGGTCAATGCAGGGAGACAATATGGAGGAGGAACAGAGTGAAGGGGTGGGGCAGGAGGCTCCGCTGGACCAGCAGCCTGTGCCTTGAAGCCTGTTCTTTGGGATGGTGGCAGGGATGGGCTGCTAACAGTTCTTCCTGGTTCGGATGAACCGCTGGTTAATTTTATCGCCGGTTCAGCAAACCGGCAAATCCCATCCGTGGCTGGCCCCACCCATCCTGCCCCACCATTCCCAGGAGTCCCCATGTGGCCCATTTTGGATCCAAGGTAAGTGCAGGGCCCATGTGGAGGCTCAGAGAGGATGAAAAATGAACCTCCCAGAAATTCCGGAAGAGCCTCCGGAGCTCAGGGAGATCGTTTTCACCCTCCCGGAGGCTCGAAAACAGCCTCTGGAGTCCGGGGAGGGTGAAAATGGCCTCCTTGCCATGGTGCAGGAGGCTGACTAGGCCACGCCCACCATGGCCACGCCCACCCAGCAACCAGGAAGAGAAGCATGTTGAGACTCTGGAAAGAGTCCAGATTTTACAACCTTAACAGAAGGGAGATTTGTTTACAGGAAACTGATGACATACATAGAGAAAGCCTGGCTCCTAACTCCATTCCCCAGGAGGAGAACCTCAAAACAAGTGCTCTGTTGGGAAGAAAGACTGAAGGGATTAGCAGTCTCTTGGACAAAGAGCAGGCAGGGGAATTGGCAAAAGGGCACAGGAAGTAAGCCTTCAAATTCACTCTGCTGCTTGTTTGGGATAAGTAGGGCACCAGGTTCCAGGAATCAGTGGATCTGGACCTATGGCACATTGCAGGCACCCCTCCTTTTCCTCACAAAAATTCTGAGATATGAGTAAGCTCAGGTTATGTGGTTCTGTGAGACTGTTTGGTGCTGGGGTAAAGGTGCTTGTCTAAAAACCAGGAGACCGTGAGTTCTATTTCTGCCTTGGGCATGAAAGCCAGCTGGGTGATTTTGAGTCAATCCCTCTCTCTAGGCCCAACCCACCTTGCAGGGTTGTTGCCATGGGGAAAATCGGAGGAGGGAAAATTAGACATATTTGATGCTTTTGCTCATAAGAATAATAAAGGTGGAATAAAAATCAGACAGATAACAGAAGAGAGAGAGAGTCCAAGGTCTACAGCCACATAATAGAGATTCCTATAACCTGCCGTTCATACGGGTGGGTGGGTGATGCATGACTATGTGGTTCTCATTTTCTCTCTCTCTCTTTGCTCAGTGCTGGCATCCAAGTTTACGTTTCCTAGATGGGTTGCCAGTCTTTGCCCAGAGTCCAAGACCTCCCTGTCCCCATAAGAAGCTGATGCCCAGGACAAGAGGCCATGTATACAACATAGCAAAACATTCTACATCAGCACAGCAGTGAAACAACATGTTTTCTCTCCTTATTTATTTAATTAAATGCTGAAAATATATTAATGGAGGCTGGAGTGGAAAAGGAACATGCTTTTAAAACTGGAGGAAGATACGTCTTCACTGTGGTGGCTCCAGTTAAATGGCTGAAAATGCAAATAAATTGGCAGCTCAACTGAAGTGGCAGTTCCAATGTGAAGCTGCTTTTTAGAATCAACTGTCAAGAGCAGAGGAAACTGTTGGCAGGAAACAGGCTGCAGACTCGCACTAGTAGAAGAGAAATGAAGATCTTGGTGGCAGAAGGAATGCAAGATGATTGTCCAGTACCTTTCCTTTCATACCCCCGCCATCAGAACTGAGGAAGCTTCTTGGATGAGAGGCGAAATGTGGATCTTCCAGTTTTGGTCACCACACTATAAAAAAGATGTTGAGATTCTAGAAAAAGTGCAAGGAAGAGCAATCAGGATGACTGGAGACTAAAACATATGAAGAACAGTTACAGGAACTGGGCATGGCTAATCTAGTGAAGAGAAGGACCAGGGGAGACACGATAGCAATCTTGCAATATTTGAGGGGCTGCCACAGAGAGGAAGGGGTCAAGCTATTTTCCAAGGCACCCGAAGGCCAGACAAGGAATAATGGAAGAACAAGGAGAGATTTAACCTGGAAATAAGGAGAAACTTTCCGACAGTGAGAACAATCAACCAATGGAACAGAAATTGTTCTTGGAAGTTGTGGGAGCGCCATCACTTAAGACTTTCAAGAAGAGATTGGATTCCCATCTGTCGAAATGGTGTAGGATCTCCTGCTTGTGCAGGGGGTTGGACTAGATGACCTAAAAGATCCCTTCCAACTCTGATTATCTGTTATCTTCCTCAAAAATCCAGTTGCTTTTTGAAGGAGGGGAGGGGAAGACCTTTGGTACAATTATCTCCAACAAATTTCCTGGAAAATTTGCAGCTTACCTCCTCCATACACAAATGCATGGCAATCGGGGTGAAATTCACTACCTCGGCCTACCTCGGGAGAGGGAGTAAGGACAATTTGAATCAGTAAAAAAATTGCCCCTGGTTGCTATTACTATTATACCAAGTATACCAAGCCACGCCCACAGAGCCGGGAAAATTTTTGAATGTCACCCCTGATTGCCAATCCCTCTCAGACTTGGCCCCTGATGTTTCTCCCCCACCAGGCAGACACCTGTCTTTCACTGCTACTTCTAATGGGCCATCTGTAGATCAGGTCAAGGAGTTTGAGCGTCCTTCCCAGATCTTGGAATATGGCTTTCCATTCAGGCAGGCAAGGATGTCAGCTCCATTGCTGCCAGTTCATCTGTAATTCTAATATAAATGAAGAATATTCCACTCAGGCCTTGCAAATGACTGACAGGCAAGCTTTAGCTGAAATGCACTTTGTTTCAATAATCTGTCTTGAAAGGAAAACAATTGTAGCTGTCACATCACCTGTGATAACCTTCACTGGCAGGAGTGTTCCTTTTTTGTCAGGGTGATAAAGCTGGTGTTGATATGTAATATACTGAGCCCATCAAAAGCAGTGCAGATTGTCTCTCCATTTGTTAATTAATTTTATCCACCTCGTCATCTTTTCGCTCAAGCCCGGGCAATCCTAAGCTGCCCAGAATTGATTCTTTTCTTCTTGGCAGAGAAGGGGTGCAAAGGTGGATTTGTGCTCAGCTAGCAGCGGATTTGGCTCTGGCTGTATAAACTATTGAGCGAGGTTGAAAGAGTCATTTCGGTCACCGGGTTCCCCTCTCCTGCCTGACTCCCCTCAGTTTCCTTCCACTGTGACCAGATTCCTGGAGATTATTGGGGTCACAGATTATTGGGGTCACAGAATCCAGGTAGAAACAAGGTATGGAAAGGCATGGTGAATGGAAGGTGTTTGGGGAGATTAATTCCAGTTTTCCTTTTGTAGCCTGCCTTTAATTTGTTTGGCCCACTGCATTCCCTGTTTTTCCTTCGTAAGTCAGTGTCAAGACTGAGTCACGCTCTCACCTACATTTCTTCTTCACTCACAGCTTGACAATAACAGGGAGGGTTAGGATTGGAATGCAAGTGTGGGGGGAAGAATGGTATTCGAGCATCCTTTCACACCATGGGACATTGCTGGCATCCCAAGGACACATTGAGCAGATGCCCCAGCATGGCTAGCTGTTTCTCATTGGTAGACATACAGATACAAATAATCAGAGTTGGAAGGGACCTTGTAGGTCATCTACTCCAACACCCTGCCCAAACAGGAGACCCTACACCATTTCTGACAAATGGCAGTCCAATCTCTTCTTGAAAGTCTCACATTTTGGACTGCAGGCGGCTCATAGAGAAAAGGGGAAATAACTATGCTTGTTTTTGCACTAGAAAAGAGAGCTGGTTTCCTTCTTCTGTGTTAACGTGGTTTATTCAATAAAGTTTGTACTCTTGGAAAAAATCATGTCCCAGGAGTTTCTTCTTTTTCGATCTGCCAACTGGACAGCTGACATTAAACCAGCTTGCAATGTAGCAGCCTATCTGGACTCCACCAGGAAGTTAGCAGCTTCAAGATGTCAGCAACCAACAAAGAGATGGATGTGGGGGACTAGAGGAAACTCCCTCCCGAGAGGCCCCAGCAATGACTCAAGTCAGGAGCCAAGATGCAAGTGGCCAGCATGCACCCCAAACAGAGGGCTGAGAAGCCAGAGCAACCATCCATGCTCACAAGCAATGGAGGGACCCTATCCAGGCACCAAGGGCCAGTGAGTGAGCTGCATGGGGAAGGCGGCAGAGGACCCACTGATCCCCCCTGGAGTCACGGTGACCTGGGCAAGCAAGTGCAAGGCCAGGTGAGTGGCCAAGGAGGATGACCTAATCAATTGGGAGTTTCTCATCCCAGTGTGCAGTCCATAAATGGGATGGAAGTCCGAGGAGCCACCTTGCCAGGAGCAGCAACCCCAGGAGCCTGGACGGGTTCTCTGCTGACCACCCTAACAGCAGCTCCCATCCCTGCTGCCTCCCTGCCAGTGGGGCAAGGGCCAGCACCTACAGCCCCAGTGGCATCTGGGGTCCCCACTCAGGCACCTCCTCGGTAGCAGTGGAGTTGCCACCTGGCTACGTCCTGGTGTAAGACTGACCACTGCTTCTCCTAGCAGTCCAGTTCGATGGCCGACCTGACAACCTGGCCTATTTCCTGACCCATGTCTGGAATTATATGGAACGCCTTGGAGCGATGTACCTGGACCACGGTGTCCAGGTCAATACTGTTACATCTAATCTCAAGGGGGCTGCCAGGGGGCGGCTGGTGTCTCCCCATGCTGAAAGGGCTCCAGAGCTTCAAAACCTGGACACTTTCATGCAGGTGCTGAGAGACAGGTTCGAGGACCCCATGGCAGCCCAGCAACAGAGAACCTCATCCACTCCCTGCAGCAGGGCAGGGAGACTATTGGCAGAATGCATCCAGGATTTTCATAGGCTGGTGGCTCACCTGAGAGATTGGCCCAAGCATATGCTGGTCTACCAATTCCGAGAGGGGTTGAACAAGGAGCTGTATCAAAACTTTTTACCCTGGGGGGTGCCCCGTGATCTTTGAATGTGGTACCAGCAGGCCACTGTCAAGAATGATTCGTTCTTTCACCTAGTTGCTTCTTTGTTCTCAGCTTGGCAACAATTGGGAGGGGGGTTGAAATGTCTAGGGAGGGGGTGGAATACCAAGGTTTCCTCTGCAGAATGGGAGACCCTGCTGCCATCCTAAGGTCTTACAATGCAGGTGCTTGAATGATCCAGACTGTTCCCATAACAAAAGAGGTGGATTTAACTGGACAATGCAATGAACTGAGTGGTATAGCCAAAGGGTCATCTAGAGCAGAGGTCACCAACCGGTGGTCCATGGACCACTGGTGGTCTGTGAGAATATTTTGGTGATCTGCAGTGCACCCAGGTGGAGGATTCCAAACAATACCAATAAACTTAAGAGAAAAAATATTTTGATGAGTTGAATAAAATAGTGTCGAAATTTATTTGGCAAGTGAAAAAAAACGAGAATAAAAGTGAAATTACTGCAAGAACCAAAAGGGAATGGAGGCTTTGGACTACCAGACTGGAAATTGTACCACCAAGCAGCTGCACTTACATGGATGCAAGAGTGCCTTAAGGCATAGAAGACTATTGGTATTGGAGGGTCATGGCCTTCTACTAGGGTGGCATGTGTTTCTTTGGTACAGGAGAAATACAGCACATCATTACTTCCAAGGACATTGTGTAAGAAATGCATTGTTATCAGTGGGGGATAAAATTAAGCAACAAAACTATATGAAAATACCAGTCTGGCTCTCCACTTCTAGAAGCACTGATACATCCAAATGCTGCAAATATGGAAAAATTGTTTCTTATAAAAATATATTAAATGAGAATGGTGAACTGAAAACTAGACTAAAATTAGAAAACCAAGGGGTGGGACTAAAGTGGTGGACGTATCTGCAAATACAATTGCATTATGTAAAAGATGTGAAAACATGTGGTTTTTATAGAGAATCAACAACATTAGACAACATATTAATGGGGACATATGACAAATTGATAAAGAGGTTATACAATTACTGATTAAATTATAAAGTAGAAGAAGAATGAGTTAAAGAGATGATGATAGCATGGGCCAAAAATGTTGGCCATAATATAGATTTGGATAAATGGCAAAAGCTTTGGGAGAGAAATTGGAAACTGACAATGGCCACATCTTATAAGGAAAACCTCTATAAAATGTTCTATAGGAAGCATCTTCCCCTGGCAAAATTAGCTAAAATGTTTAAAAATATGTCCTCAATCTGTTGGAAATGTAAATAATCATCCGGTACATATTAGTACATGTGGTGGACCTGTATAAAGGCAAGGAAATTTTGGACTCAAATACATATGTGGTATGATGACCCAAAATAACAAAGTCACAAAAATAACAAAGTCACAAAAATAGAATAAATTCCCTTTAATGCCTCCAACTTGGCCCCAATGTCCAATTATCCTCGGCTGGATGTCAAACTCTTAAAGAAAACAATCTATTGAGGGAGTAAATGCAGTCCAAACCCAAAGTAAAGATAATTAGAAATAAAAAAAGACCAACACAAACCACACTGAAGTAATTAATACAGCAGGACAGGATCATAAATTGCAGACTTCTACCAGATAATGCAGCAACCACAACTGGGAGGAAGCCAAAACACAGATAAGCTTCAACAAGAATAATGCACGCTTTGCTTCCAGCAACTTTGCTATGCGCAGTTTGTCCTTTTAAACAGTCCTCCCATCTGCGGCCCATGAAGGATATCAGGGCCCTTTCCTCCCCCATAGACCATGCCACTCACATTTCTCCTTTATGTGCTAGGATGCCCTAGGATGAAGAGGGGATGGGCCCAGCTCTTCCTCTGAATGCCCATCTGGCCTGTGCCCTTCCCCAGTTTTCTCCACAACCACCAGAGCCACACTCCCACTCCCTGTCAGCTGTTCCAGCTCTTCCTCAGAGTCAGACTCCAACAGGGGCATGACACGTGGCTAGAAAAAATGACCAAACAATACATAGATTTTAAACCAGATTTTTTTTTACTAGCTATCACATCAGATGGTTATGACAAAGGGACAATATATTTAATATTACATGTTTTGGCCGCAGCAAGAATTGTCTGCGTGCAGCAGTGGAAGAATGAAAACACCCCATCAGAGGATGAGACAATAAGGAAGATACTAGACTATGTGAAAATGGACAGTCTAATGCTAAAAATAAAAGATAAAGGAGATACAAAATATTAATTAACATAGAATAGGTTTTATCAATGGTTAGAAACATGAGGTAGAAGTTGGAAGGTGAAAGAATCAGGTGAGGGGGACTTGGAAAGAGACACTATTTGTATTATTGACAGAGGAATGTAAGTATTAGAATGATAGATGAGTTGACATATTAGAATATGATGGTCAGAAACTATTGTACAACACTAGCACTGTTTAAAATAGTATATATGTTATTCTGTGTTTATTTCTGTTTTATGGCAATTGGAATGCCATGGCCAATTGTACTGTATTCAATATATATGTAAACAATAAAAATATATTCAAAAAGAAAGAAAAGACAAGAGAACGATTAGCAACAGGAAGCTATTCTTTTCAATATAAAGAGATGACAAGAGAAGTTTAATATAACCAAAAAGACAACTGGAATTGAGAAGAAGAAAACTGAATTTGAAATACAGTAGAGTTATGTACAAATGAAAATCATACACTGCTCAAAAAAAAATAAAGGGAACACAAAAATAAAACATCCTAGATCTGAATGAATGAAATATTCTTATTAAATACTTTGTTCATTACATAGTTGAATGTGCTGACAAAAAAATCGCAAAAAAATGATCAATGGAAATCAAATTTAGCAACCCATGGAGGTCTGGATTTGGAGTTACACTCAAAATTAAAGTGGAAAAAAACACTACAGGCTGATCCAACTTTGATGCAATGTCCCTAAAACAAGTCAAAATGAGACTCAGTAGTGTGTGTGGCCTCCACATGCCTGTATGACCTCCCTACAATGCCTGGGCATGCTCCTGATGAGGTGGCAGATGGTCTCCTGAGGGATCTCCTCCCACACTTGGACTAAAGCATCCCCAACTCCGAGACAGTCTGTGGTGCAATGTGGCGTTGGTGGATGGAGTGAGACATGATGTCCCAGATGTGTTCAATTGGATTCAGGTCTGGGGAACAGGCGGGCCAGTCCACAGCATCAGTGCCTTTGTCTTGCAGGAACTGCTGACACACTCTAGCCACATGAGGTCCAGCATTGTCATGCATTAGGAGGAACCCAGGGCCAACTACACCAGCATATGGTCTCACAGGGGGTCTGAGGTACCTAATGGCAGTCAGGCTACCTCTGGCGAGCACATGGAGGGCTGTGAGGCCCACTAAAGAAATGCCACCCCACACCATTACTGACCCACTGCCAAACTGGTCATGCTAGAGGGTGTTGCAGGCAGCAGAACATTCTCCACGGCATCTCCAGACCCTGTCACATCTGTCACATGTGCTCAGTGTGAACCTGCTTTCATCTGTGAAGAGCACAGGACGCCAGTGGCGAATTTGTCAAACTTGGTGTTCTCTGGCAAATGCCAAACATCCTGCACGGTCCAACTGTGGACGTCCCTCCTTGCACAAAGGCGGAGGTAGCGGTCCTGATGCTGGGTTGTTGCCCTCCTACGGCCTCCTCCACGTCTCCTGATGTACTGACCTGTCTCCTGGTAGCACCTCCATGCTCTGGACACTACGCTGACAGACACAGCAAACTTTCTTGCCACAGCTCGCATTGATGTGCCATCCTGGACGAACTGCACTACTTGAGCCACTTGTGTGGGTTGTAGACCCCGTCTCATGCTACCACTAGAGTGACAGTACTGCCAGCATTCAAAAGTGACCAAACCATCAGCCAGAAAACATAGGAACTGAGAAGTGGTCTGTGGTCACCACCTGCAGAACCATTCCTTTATTAGGGATGTCTTGCTAACTGCCTATGCTTTCTACCTGTTGTCTATTCCACAATAGCATGTGAAATTGATTGTCAATCAGTGTTGCTACCTAAGTGGACAGTTTGATTTCACAGAAGTGTGATTGACTTGGAATTACATTGTGTTGTTTAAGTGTTCCCTTTATTTTTTTGAGCAGTGTATATATAAAACAGCTAAAATGTACAAGATTGTGTGGTGAAATGGTCTGCAAATTATGATAATAATATACAGTAAATATGGATATATAGGAGAAAATTTGGGAAGCTGGTATCATATTTTCATTGTGTCATAATTCAAGAGAGAATGTTTATAAAATTCTACATCAATGGCACATGATACTAACTAAACTTCAAAAATATGTAAAGGAATCAATGCTGGAGGTGTGAAAAGGAAGAAGAAACTTTTTATCATGCATGTTTAATTCATAAAAAAGTAAATTCACGGAGTGATGCAAAATATATTGTGAATTAACATTACAACATAACCAGAATTATCTTTATTTGGTTTAATGGATGCTGAAATAGAAAAAGAATTATGTGAAACAAAAATTGTATATCGTAACTACAGTGAGATTATTGCATGGACAAAGAACAATAATGAAATAACCACAATAGAAGACAAGACTAAAACTGGTTCCGCTCGTAGGAGTAATAAAGCTGGCCAATTTGTTCAGAGAAAAACAATCAAGATTTTTTTAAAAGACTGGAAGATTGATATGGACTTTTTGTTGATAGAAGAAAGGACTGAATTGATGATTTATGGATCTGGGGATAAAAAAAATGTCAAAAAGGAAGAAGAAATAATAAAATGGCAATCACGTGATAGAAACAAGAACTACATTGCTATTTCCTATTTATTATCCTATTTTCTCCTCAAGCACAACCCTGCAGAGCCAACTGTAGGCACCTTCCAACTGGATCCGAAGGAGTGGGGGGAACAGGATGTGGTCAGTGGTACAGCAGAGGACGCCTGCCTTGCCCGTGGGCAGCGATGGGATAAAAGGTGTGACTTGGGGACCCTGACCATGCACCTCACCAGCCTTTGGGCTCTAATCAAGGAGCTGTCCAGGAGACGCTGAAATCTGGTAGTTGTTTCAGGAATGAAATGGCCTCAACTGCCTTATCTGGGGAGGAAGAATGTCGCAGCCTGAACCTGGAACCTGTGACTGCTGCATGGAGATGAACAGAGATAAAATTGCAATGCACTGAGAGGCCTTTGCTTCCTAGGGGAGATCATCTCCGGTGCTGTCTGCAGGAAGGCTGCCAGCTGCCTCTCACCAATTGCCCCTCCTCCATGGGGTGGGGGATAAGAAGAGTGCAACAGGGACAAGATTCCCTCTGGGGCTTTGGAGAACAAGTTGTCCTCTTCTTTGTGATAGCCTTTCAATTATTGGAAGACTGTTATCTTGTCACCCCTTCTTTTCATTAGACTAGACCAGGGGTCTTCAAACTCGACAGATTTTTGACTTGTGGACTTCAACTCCCAGAATTCCTCCTCCAGTCATGTTAGCTCAGGAATTCTGGGAGTTGAAGTCTACAAGTCTTTAACCTGTCAAGTTTGAAGGCCCTTGGACTAGACATACCCAATTCCTGCAACCATTCCTCATATGTTTTAGCCTCCAGCCCCCTAATCATTCCTTTGGTTCTTCTCTGCACTCTTTCCAGAGTCCCAGCATATTTTTTTGTACCATGGTGACCAGAAATGAATGCAGCATTCCAAATGTGGTCTTACCAGTGCAGCATATAGTGGTAGTAAAAACTCATGTGAACTTGATACTATTCTTCTATTGATGCAGCCCAGGACTATACTGGCTTTTTGGTAGCTGCAGCACACTCCTGGCTCATCCCTAAAGTGGATAATTCACTAGGACAGGGATTTCATTGAGGGCTGCATCAGGGTTGTGCTTGACCTCAGAGGGCCAGGGGAGGGGATGGGGTTTGGGGAGGGACACGGGAGGGGTGGAAGTGGCCATGGTGGGCATTTCACACAGGCTCATGATGCATTTTTCCCTTTGCCTTCAAAACAGCTATTCCAGACAAAGGGAGGTTTACTTTCTGGCACAAATAGTCTCAATTCCATAATGTAGAGATTAAAGATATGCAAACTCCCCAGCTGCTATGGGGCTGGACTCTTTTGTATAGGAGCAAACAATTGCTCCAGATGTCTCTAAAAACTGTCTGTCCAACAGTCTCTCAGTCTTTGTTACTATCTCTGACACAGCCCTAGAGGAGGACTTAATATGAGTAATAATTTACAAAATTGATATCCCATCCAATTCCCAGTGACCCTGGATGACTCATAACAATCAAAATATTTACAATTAAATCTATAACAGGTAAAAGATTAAGAAAAAAGATGACAAACTCAGACATACGAGGGGGCTCAATCTCTCTCGTCAGAGGTCTGGGTGAAGAACCAGATGTTTTTGGCTTTTCTGAACAACAGCCATCCAGATCTTGGAGAGTCCCTGGTTCTAGTTGGCAGGTACCACTAAAGAGAAGATGAAGAAGGTGCTGCCTGCTGCAGCACTCTGCCAGCCAAAAGAGGGTGTGGGGGCTGCATGCGGCCCCCACGGCCCATTTTGGCTGGCAAAGGCACCGCGGGCCGATCCTTTGTTATTTCCAGGCTGACCCTGTAGGAAGTTAGCACCCACCCCTCTCCTAGAAAAATGAAATATCCTAGGAAATATTAAAAAGGCAGAATATTTCCCCTAAAAAGAGTAGAAACTCAGAAGCAGAAACTCAACCAAGCCTGGGACTCAGGACAGCCTGCAGAGTTGCCCCTGCATGGCCCCATGGGAGTCTGACAGCCAATCAGAATACAAGCTCAAATTCAAATCCCAACAGAGGGTATAAACCCCAGGCACACTCAGCATACCAGCCCTTTCTTCTCTCTTCCTTCACCTTGAAACTTGTGATCGTCCTCCTTTGGAGCTCCAAGCCATGTGATCCTGTCCACCATTAAACCATCTTTCCAAACAGCCTCCATGTTTCCAGTGTCTTTTTCCCCACTTGGAGCTGAACCCAGAAGGATAATTCTTCCAACAACCCCACGGGCCAGATCCAAGCATCCCATGAGCTGTATCTAGCCCTTGGGCCTTGAGTTTGACACCCCTGTGCTTAGGACATCAGATTGAAGAATGTCACCACAGTCTTCAGCTGAGAATATAGCCTCAGAGTGTAGATGTAAAGAGTCTCACCACCACCCTTAAGACAAAGTTGGGGTTGAGGATGACATCTATCATGTCCCCAACATTTCCTTACTGAAAGCTGAGTTGAGACTGAAATCTGGGCTGCAAATCACAAGCATCAGATAATCTTTGGGAACGACTTTTAAATGCTATTTGTTTTCCTAGAATGAAAATAATGCTGCTTTTTACTAAAACAATTTGGGTAACTGTTAACCTTCTATGCTATATTCAATTTGTATGGATGGGAAAAACAGAGAAGACTAAAGTAGGTTACCTCTCAAAAAAAACACTGTCCCTCTGAATAGTAATGTTTATGATTTTCTGTTACTGGGACATGTGAGAAGCATAACACTGCAATGATTATGCTTGGGGGTGAGCAGGAATCCTTATATTTGAGCCTGTACAGAATAATTCCAGCTTTTATGAAAGCTCCCTAAATAACCTTTGTTTAAAGCTCCACAACTGGACATATTTATTTAATTTGAGCATTCAGTCCCTGTATTTCCCAGCCTTTGCTTTGGGGATCACTGCAATTTGCATCAACTAATACTGGCACTCAACTTAAACAAATTACTTTCTTTCCAAACTGCCTCGGAAGTATCTGAACTTAATGGACTATAACATTTATGAACATCTGAGTTCTTTTCTCAGCAGCTGTACGAGGTTATTGATGATCTAATTGAAATGCTGGCAAATACATTCCAGCAGTGGATGAGAAGCAACAGACTACCCAGGGAGGCCCTGGAGCCTAGAAAACCGTATGGTGTGCGTGCAGATTATAAGATGCAAGCAAGCGAACCTCGCCTCTGTCAAAACCATGACAAGCTAGTTTTAATAAGATACTGCAAGGCCCAGACTCTGTCAGAGGCCCACATCAGTGTGAATCAGGCTGCCTTCTCCTGCACCCTTGCTTGCTTGTTGAGAATTTTTCCATAGCTTCTTTTGTTGTGGTGGTTGCTGCTTGCTAGCTCATTGGTGAGCTCGCCCAAACACTGAGGTGGAGCCAAAAGGCAGGGTAATAAAGACCACACAGAGATAAACCGATCACAGAGTTCCTGCTGGTACCAAGGACAGCTACAGTGATACACAAGGGGTGATGTCAGATGGTGCTCCATTCAAAAGCCAAGAAAGACACTCTTAGACTCCATTGTAATAGAGAAAATAAACTTTTACTGGAAATCAAGTGGTAGCATCAAAAGGATTCTAGATCTGAGAATTTACAAGCGAGAAACACATACACAAAGTGAGGGCAACGGTCCCACCCACAATAGTTCAAATTGTCCATCCAATCGAATATGTGTATAATGTCATGTGGGGCAGTGGTGATGCAGACATTTGGCCGTTGACCTTGGCCTAGTTTGATAAAGAGCCGCAGTTGCACAGTAAGCAAACAAATAAGCATAAACAATAAAGTTTTCCCCAAATTATACAGTTTATTCTCTAAAGCCTCCAGCACACGTCCCACCCCGCAAAGCCCAATTGATTCACCCTCCCCCCCCCATTACTATGGCAGCCAAAAAGCTAGCGAAAGAAAAGAATGGAGTCTTGAAGCCTGACAGGTGGTTTTTAAGGGGAAGCTTTTGGCTTTTGCTTGATTGCCAGGCTTAGAGTTCTTGCAGTCTTTCTTTACCCACAACCATCAACAGTAAAGTGGGCTCCCAAGATGCCAAAGGACGCTCTGGCTCTGGTTACCATTGGATTGCTATCAGAACCTCCCAAATGATCGTCCCAATGGTGCTTTCCCCCCCCTCTCCAAAAGGCAACTGGACTTTCTTGATTTTTTTTCTTTGAAAATGTTTTACTTCTCATCCAAGAATCAAAGAAGCTTTTAGGATGAGAAGCAAAAGGTTTTCAAAGAAAAAAACCAAGAAGGTCCAGTTGCCTTTTGAAAAAAAATAAACCTTTGAGACAGCCATGGATGATGGAAGAATCTTCACAGACATCTCACAAATGATCAGAATATTAAGGGCAGAGAATGAGTTCTGCACATTGACCACGAGCCCTCTTTGACTTTGGGTTCTCCACCATGAATGTTGCTGCCTGCCAGGGCCCATGTAGGCTTTCCAAGGATCTGGCTTAAAAGGATCCTGACCAACCAAGCACAACCTGGCAGGGCCCATCTGTTCTCCAAGGCAGCATTGTGCTTTGGCCCCAAACACTTTGGCTCCATTCAATTTAGAACACCTGAAGTGACATTCTTTATGACGCACTGCAGTCACAATGTTCATTGGCTGTTAATTCTGATATTGAGAGGCAGCATCAGTGAGCAACATAAATGTAGGACCATGAAAATATCTGGGGCAAGGCTTGTCCAAATGCACATAAAAGCCAGGCAGAAGGGAGCTACCGGTGGTCTACTCTATTTAAAAGGAAAATGAGGGATATTTTGCATAACTCCCAAGGGAGACAAAGCAGAAAAGAACAGCAAAATCAAATCTAAGAAGAACAACTGAGAAGAAAATTGAAGCTGTTTAGCTCCCCAATTCAATTGCTGAATTCTTCCCTCTCTCCGAGCTTGGTGGAGTGAAACAGACACAAAAAGTGCAAATGAAGTGTTGACACCTTATTGGACATGTTTAAATCAAGAGTGTTATTCAAGGGACAACTTCTCTGATACTTTTAGAAACACATCACACATCGAGTATTTTGCACATGTCAGAGTATCCGAAAATAATTCCAAAGCTTGGTTGCCTGGTATACAATCCAGAGAAGGAACTCTACCCTTGCTAGGTCAGGGCCTTTCCAGCTCTGATTCTTCTTTGCGTGGTCACACCCTGGGCCTTGATGGTCCTTGCCTATAAGTTTATCTGGACCAGCACTCAAAGCAAGAGTGGTCTTATGGCACCACAGTGAAGCTGGCAGGGTCTCAGAGAATCGGACTTCAGGCAACACAGCTGCTTGGGCTCATACTTGCTATGTGGATACTGATTCCACTCTGGGTTCCTCCATGGTCAAGTGGAAGCTACTAGCAGCCAACAATCCAGAGAAGGTGTGGAAGTTCTGTGTCTTCAACCACCCTCTATCCCATCCAGTCTTCCAGGACAGCTGTTTAAGCAGCCTCTCTTTCTCACCTGCCGAGGGTGCATCTCTATCAAATGCACAATAGCGTTCTATCAGTCAAACCTTTTGAAAAGCTCCCTCCCACAGCTGATGGCCTTTTCAATCAATGCAAATTGCCCTCATCAGCCGAGGAGTCTGAGGAGAAGGCAACTCCCTTCCACTTGGGCCTGACAGGTTGCTGAGCTCTTGCTCACATTAATCAAGGAGAAGGGAAGGCTTTGGCTCAGAAGAAAACATGCCTCAGAAGAATTTGCCTATGCAAAACAGAGGCATTAAGGTGGAGCCAGCAAGTCTGAATAGGAAACCCAGAGAAAGAGAATGTTTTCCAATGAGACGCTCCAGTTTTGAGCATTTTACAGAAAACTGAAAAACAGCAAAAACATTGACCTCTTTGCTTTTGTTTTGACTGTCTTATTCACGGTGTGAGATCCAGCTTGGTGTGGTGAAGGCACCAGACTAGAAATCAGCAGACCCCGAGTTCTAGTCCCATCTTAGGCCACACTTGGGCCAGTCACTTTCCATCAGCCCTAGGAAGGATGCAAGGGCAAATCACTTCTGGAAAACCTTGCCCAAAAAACCTGCAGGGCCTTTTCTGAGCATTCCCAAGAATTGGACATGATTGAAGGGAAGGAGAAACAGTTTCGCAGAGTAAAGAAACTCTTATAATGGAAGGCAAAGGGTTTCGTCCAATACACTTCACCTAATGACTGCATTAAGCCAGACCGAACCATGAACAAACCAGATAGACTCAATTCGTCTGACAGTTTGGCTACAACAGTCCAGGAACTCTTGAGATGAAAATACATTATCTTGATCTTTGAAAGGTTTTTGCCTGAATACAAATGCTTTGGATGCCTTACGAGACCTGGAGGAGAGAGGGGAGCAAACCGCCCTCATCACATGCCCAGCTCAGCAGATGGCAAGAATCTCAAGAACGTCATCTTTTTTGGGGGGGAGGGGAGAATTAAATGCATAGGTATTGCCAGGATGGGGGAGGGGCAATATTATGCCCTTCTAGTCCTTAGAAGTTAGGGGAGGTTCTCAGGTGGGGCACGGGGGAGCAGCATGCCCCCGGGATGGCTTGAGGACTCCGGTCTCTGCCCTGATCACCCCGGGAATAGATTTAGAGAGAGGGTATTGCTGTGTTCATTGCCGGTCAGCTTCCTAGCCCGGATCAAAGTGCTGATCCTTCCCTTGAAAGGCCTCCACGGCACAGCACCGAGATCCATCTTGCCAGGCTTGGATCCCCACCATCCAGCCTGGTGGGGGTGAATTAAATACCAGCCCTTCCTTCGGCAGAGCCCCCAATCTTAGGGACCCATCCGGGGCGGGATTCCAATTTTTTAACAACCGGTTCTGTGGGTGTGGCTCGGTGGTCTTGGCCGTGTGACTGGGTAAGCATGGCTTCTTTTTCTTTCTTTCTTTCCTTTTTTTTTTTTTTTTTGCAGTAAGCCTCCCCCTGTGTTTTTTTGCCTCCTGGGCCTCAGGGAAGCTTCCAGGGGGAGCGTTTTTGCTCCCAGAAGGCTTCCCTGGGGCCCAGGAAGTAAAAAAAAGAACAGATCACAGGGAGGGCAGCTGCACACCCCCACCCTTCTCCCCTCCCCCATGCTCGCCTTGTTGTGTTCTGGGCCTCAAGGAAGCCTTCTGGGCGAAGCAATAAGACAGCTAGGGGATCCCGGCACAGCTGATCATTGGAACAGCTGATTGTCGGGAGGGGGAAAAGAAAAATGACTTAAAGAGTGACTGGGCAGGGGAGAATGCAGTCAGCTATGTCGGGCATGCGTGCAATGTTGCGCATGCACGATAAGAACTGACTGGGAGGAGATGGGTCAGCCAGGGGCACAATTTACTGGTTCTCTGAACTGTGCAGAATCCAAACAACCAGTTCTATAGAACCAGTCCAAACTGCTAGAATCCCACCCCTGGACCCATCTCTTCCATAAGCAAGGAAAAGCTCACTTATTCCAATTCATCCATTGGCCTGTTGTTTGGATTGAAGGCTTCCCTTACAGCTACTGCGATTGTCAGATCTTTCTTGTACAGATACTCATCTTACAACCATTTGTTTAGTGACCAAAGTTACAATGCCACTGGAAAAAGAGAGTTACGACCATTTTTCACATGACTGTCACAGCCTCCCCATACTCACGTGATCAAAATTTGGATGCTTGGCAACTGGCATGTCTTTATGACAGTTGCAGTATACAATGGTTATGTGATCATCGTTTGTGACCTTCTGACAAGCTGTCATGCCCCTGTCAGAGTCTAAGTCCAAGGAGGAAGATGAGCAGCTGACAGGGAGTGGGAGTGTGGCTCTTTTGGCTGTGGAGGAAACAGGGGAAGGGCAAAGTCCGGCTGGGCAGAGCAGGTAGAACAAGGGAGAGAGAGTTCAGAGGAAGACCCAGCCCACCCCCTCTTCATCCTAGGGCATGCAAGGAGGAACAGAGAAGGGAGCAATGTGGGTTGCATGGCTTACGGGGTAGGAAAGGGCCCTGATTCCCTTCGTTAGCCACATCTGGGAATGAGAGTTTAAAAGAACTTAATGCTGACTGTGGCAGATGCTGGGAGCAAACATGACTTTATCCTGTGTTGTTTTTGCTTATCTGTGTTCCTGGCATCTTCCCAACCATGTTGGGAACATCTGGAATTCATTCTCCTGCCCTGCCGGACTAATTACCTCATTTTGCCTTGATTGGACTTATAGTTACAGTTTTTGTTGGCCACGTTTTGGACTTGATTCTTTGCATCCAAAGGCTGTTCCTAGGAGAGTTTTTCTCCAGTCAGAAGGTAACCAGGACATTGGGGGCAAAGTTGGAGCTAATAAAAGGACTTCTACTGATTGTCTGACTGTGTTGCCTTTATGCCACGCCCCTTTGGGTCATCACACAAGCAGAGGCAAGGGGAAAGGCAGATTCACTTAACAGTTATGTTACTAACTTAATAACTGCAATGATTCACTTAACAACTGTGGCAAGAAAAGTTGTAAAATGGGGCAAAATTCGCTTAACTGTTCTGCTCACCAACAGAAATTTTGGGCCAAGTTGTGGTTGTAAGTCGAAAACATTTGGGGCTGCCAAACCTGGGTCATTCAAACTGCTGTGATCACCTGCCAATCCACAGCACAATTCCATGGAGTAATCAGGCTGAAAAGGTTTTAGCCAGCTGGCAGTGGCGATTTGCTATCTATCCTTGTGAATCTGTGCTCCTAATTCTTATACCTGATAGTTCTTCATGGCACGTTGCGCATGAAGAAAGATTACTCCCTGAAATTCTTCATGGACAAAGTGCAAACTATTCTGTCTAGGACTGAATGATTCAACTATATTAGGTGTGACATTCTTGCAAAAGTTAGTCCTGCCAGACAATGCGAGACCTTCTGGGAAGTTGTAGTCTTGCCACCTTGTAGCTTCTCTATTTGCTTCCCTCCTTCCCTGCTTCCCAAAGATTTTCTACGAAGAGAAGGAGGGATCCTATGCAGAGGTGAGTATTCAGCAGGTTCTGGCCAATTCTGGAGAACCAGTAGCAGAAATTTTGAGTAGTTCAGAGAAGCAGCAAATCCCACCTCTGACTGGCCCCACCATCCCCATCTCTTCTCTGCCTCCCATTGAGCCCCAGTTGATCCAAAGGTCTCCTTTGGTTGCCCTGCACAGGAGAACGGAGCTGGAAAGCAGGTTAGTGGGGGGAGAGGGAATGGGGATTTTGCAGTAACTTCCTGCCACGCCACCAAGCCATGCCCACCAAGCCACAACATGCCCACCAGGCCATGCCCACAGAACCGGTAGTAAGACATTTTGAAGCCCACCACTGGTCAAGCCCACCTGCTAGTCCACCTATATAAATGTCCACTTAGATATGACATAGAGCAAATAAAACGGGTGGTAAACTGGTTGCAAAATTTCAATGAAACAGTTCCAAAAATGGAAAGAATGGTGGAACAACTCGATAACATTTATCACATGCTATGGCTTGAGAGAGGACTGGCATAAAATATTTTACATAGGGTACATAGTTAATCAGTTTTTATTTTATTATTTTATCAGTCATAGATTAGCATATAGCTAATAAATTATACTAAATAGGAATAAAAATAAAAAATTGTGAAGTGTGACATGTCATGACCACATTGCTTAGTGACACCAATCTTACTATTCTCCATTCCTGTCATTAAGATTGAACACGGTTTGGTTGTTCTTTTTTTTTTTTCCTTTCAAAAGTCCTCAACTAGCTGGACTAAGATCAACAGAGAAGATGCTGCTGAATTAGCAACCTTGAAATATGGTTGAACTGGAAATACCAGAAACAGTCAAACTATTCCAGGGATCATTCTGGGGACAGCACATCTCACCCAAGAGGGGTGCTTGATTTTTGGAGAAAGATACCAACCCTTCCCCACTCCTAGCCTGTAATTCTTTGTTTAACACACAAAAACACACATATTTGCCTCAGTTGTGGTTGTGCATCCTTCAGAAGCCAACCAAGCCACCAGGGACTTGTCCAGCCTTGCAGGGTGCAAGTGTGTGAGTTTCATGGCCAACCTTAGATATTGGAACACTCTTTTTGCAAACTGTTAGCTCCTGCCAGGACTCTGGTTTGCCCTTGCCTCCTGAATTGGCCCTTGGCTACTTGCCCAGCTGCCAACTGGCCCTTCTGTGCACCCAGCAAGTGTCCCCCATGGAGCTCACCTTTTCCTGAACTGCTTTTCCTGGCGGGGGGGGGTCCAGAACCCCATCTGCTGAAGGGACAGCCTGTGGGTCAAGAGCCAGCAGGAAGGCAGGTTCCCTCTGCAGAAATGCTGGCCACCAGACATGGTGAAGCTGTCTTGTCTTCCTTTTCCAGTGGGAAGAAATGTGACTGCTGTGCCCCTCCCCCCTAGCCCAGGTCTCCTTTTCTTAGCAAATTTTAGAAAATAGAAATAATTTGTGCAAGTCAGCAGCAGCCAGTGAAAGAAAAACACCAAAAAGCTTTGGAAATCAGGAAGACTTGGCATCACTCTGCAGTTGCCTCCATCAGTTCTCCCTGCTTTCATTGCTCTCCCAAAGAATTTAGTAAAATTCCTCTTTCCGTCATTCTGCAGATGAAGGGATGCAGCAGGGAAAAAAATTCCCCAGCTTGAAGCAAAGCAGTTTTTTTCCTCTCCTGTTCCTGGGTCTGACAGCTGCATTTTCTTCGTTACATTTAAACCTGATAACTTATGTGACTATGTCTGCTTGTTTGGGTTTTGAACCTGCACCCTAATCTTGGATACAGAGGATGTGTAGCAGGGGTGAGATTCAAATTTTTTAGCAACCTGTCCTGTGGGCATGGCTGGGTGGGCGTGGCCAGGTGGGCGTGGTCATGTGACTGGGTGGGCGTGGCTTCTTCTTTTCTTTTTTCCCCTTTTTTGCAGCCGCATCCCCCTTCCCCGTTTTGCCTCCTGAGCCTCAGGGAAGCTTCCTGGGCAAAGCAATAAGACAGCGAGGGGGATCCCGGCACAGCTGATCATCAGAACAGCTGATCGTCAGGAGGGAGGAAGAAAGAAATACCTTAAGGAGTGACTGGGAGGGGAGGGGAGGGGTGGATGAAGAGGGGCGGGGCCAGCCAGAGGCACGGTTTGCCAGTTCTCCAAACTGCACAGAATCATAACAACCGGTTCTATAGAACCGGTCCGAACTGGTAGAATCCCACCTCTGATGTGTAGTTTTGTCATTGCATGTGAAGGAAGAGATCGTAGAACTGGGGAAGAGACAGAAGAAGCCGGGTATCTGGACCAGAGCAGCTCCACGGAGGAAAGAGCATCCCCTCAGCTGATACTTTGAATTCAGGCATCTCAGCATTGCAAAGAGCAAAAACAGGTAGTCCTCAACTTACAGCCATTCAAATTTACAACGGCGTTGAAAAAAGGGACTGATACCCATTTGTCATATGACTGTTGCAGCATCCCCACAATCAAATGATCAAATTCATCACCACTGCCAGGTATTTATCGTGGTCGCCTTTTACAAGCAAAGCCAATGAAGAAGCCAGATTCACTTAACAACCATGTCACTAACTTAATAACCACAATGATTCATTTAACATCTAGGGCAGAGGTCTCCAAACTTGGCAACTTTTAAGTCTTGTGGATTTCTCCATAGGTGGCTGTAGAATTCTGGGAGTTGAAGTCCACAAGTCTTAAAGTTGCTAAGTTTGGGGACCCCTGTTCTAGGGCAAGAAAGGTTGTTAAATGGGAAAACTCACTTAACAACTCTCTCAATTAGCAACAACATTTTGAATTGTAGTCATAAGTTGACTGCTGCCCGTACATGGAAGGTCAGATCTCACTGGACAACAATTAGAAATGAACAGTCTGTTCAGGAAGCAAGATTTAAAGCAAATGACAAAATGCCAAGGCCTCCGTGGTAAGCCAAAGCTACTCGGGAGTAAGATCCTCAAACTGGTCTTCTAAAGCAGAATCCAGGGTGACTTTCTTGGTCTTTTTTCAGTTCTGTTATTATAACTTTACCAAGACTAAACCTGACTCTGAGCTCCCTTGTTTTATGTGGTTTACCTATAGGGGGAACAGGTCAACAGACAATGCCATAGCTACTGCCTTATACTCTGTAGCAAGCCATCTGGAGAAACCTGGAAACTATGTCAGGATGCTTTTCACTGACTACAGCTCAGCTTTCAATACTATCCTGCTGAGCATCCTTATTGAAAAGTTGACTGACGTGGATTTTCCTTCTTCCATTTGTGACTGGATCAAAGACTTTCTGAGGGATGGACCACAAACAGTGAGGGCTGGGTCTGTCACATCCACCTCCCTGAAGCTTAGCACTGGCTCCCCATAGGGCTGTTTGCTCAGTCCCTACCTGTACTCACTGTACATACATGACTGTGTAT
Organism: Emydocephalus ijimae; assembly: GCA_004319985.1. Taxonomy (NCBI): domain Eukaryota; kingdom Metazoa; phylum Chordata; class Lepidosauria; order Squamata; family Elapidae; genus Emydocephalus; species Emydocephalus ijimae. The sequence continues at coordinate 30,484 of BHEV01006086.1, read as the reverse complement.
GATCTGACCCATCCACTGTGATAATTAAGTTCGCAGATGATACTACCATACTGGGTCTCATTACAGGTGGAGACAAAACAGCGTATGGGGGGAGGTTCAGAAATTATCCTCATGGTGCCTAGAAAACAACTTGCACTTAGACATCAGCAAGACAAAGGAGATGGTGTTAGACTTCCGGAAGAAGAGAGAGGAAACTGCCCCACTTGACATCGAGGGGGGCTGTGTGGAGAGAACTCCCTCCTTTGAATTCCTGGGAGTCTACCTCAGTGAAGATCTCACCTGGAAAATCAACACAACCCAGGTGGCCAGAAACGCCCAACAGAGGCTCCATTTCCTTAGGGTCTTGCGAAAGAATAAAGTGGAACAACAACTGATGACCTCCTTTTACCGGTCCACAATAGAAAGAGCCCTCTCATATTGCATTACGGTGTGCTATGCTGGCTTGACAGCTGCGGATAAAAAGATATTACAGAGGGTGGTGAGCAGGGGTGGGATTCTATTGGTTCGGACTGGTTCTATAGAACCAATTGTTATGATTCTGCGCAGTTCGGATAACTGACAAATTGTGCCTCTGGCTGGCCCCTCTCATCCCCACCCAGTCAGTCCTTATTGTACATGGCCAACTTTGCTGACTGCATTCTCCCCCGCCCACTCAAGGTTTTCTTTCTTTTTTTCTCGCCCGATGATCAGCTGTTCCTATGATCAGATGTGCCGGGATTCCCCTCACTTACTCACTGCTTCACCTAGGAGGCTTCGCTGAGGCCCAGGAAGGCAAAAAAGGGAAGGGGGCACAGCTCCCCCCTCTGTTTTTTCCCTTCCTGAGCCCCAGGGAAGCCTTCTGGGAGCAAAAACGTCCCCCGAGGAGGCTTCCCTGAGGCCCAGAAGGCCCCAAAAACAGGGGGGAGGGGTTGCTGCCAAAAAATAAGAAGCCACGCCCACCCAGTCTCATGGTCATGCCCACATAGCCACGCCCACAGAATCAGTTGTTACAAAACTTGAATCCCACCCCTGGTGGTGAGCACAGCACAAAACATTGTGGGCTGTCCCCTGATACCATTAGATGACCTCGCTGGGGCTCGCTGCCTTAGAAGAGTGAGGAAAATCCTCAGGGACAACTCACACCCCAGTCAGCACTTCTTCGCTCTCCAACCATCAGGTAGGAGACAGAGAAGCAGAGCCAGCTGCACCAACAGGTTGAAGAACACTTTCTACCCATGGGCTGTCAGACTCCCGAACGGAAAATAACTTCATGTCAACATAGTAGGATAGACTTGCAGGGATGTCATGTTGTGCAACAAGGTCACCTAGTATAATAAGATTGGGACTGGGTTAGGGGCTTCTGTCCCCACTGTGAGTTGTGTTGGGGGGGAGGGTGCACAAAAGGAGGCTCAGCCAATCTCATTGTACACATATTGTACTCTGACAACAACAACAACAATAATAACAATAACAAAAACAAAAACAACAACGTTCCTGTGGTAGCCCTGAAGATGCTCCCCAAATGGCTTCAGGGCTGACAACCAGTTTCCTTCAGGGAAAGCTCCTCTGCTTCAACTGAATGGAGTTGCTAACCTTATTTTCTTGAGAGAGCAGACTGGGGAAGTCCTGGCACTCCTGTGATTCTCTTTTGTCACCTTCTGACAAGGAAAGTCAGATTTGCTTAACAACCACAATACTAACTTAACAACTGCAGTGGTCAACTTGGCAAGAAAGGTTGCAAAATGGAGCAAAGCTCACTTTACAACTATCTCGCTTAACAACAGAAATGTTGGTCTCAGTTGCAGCCATAAGTTGAGGACTATCTATATTTACAGAGAAAGCTATCCAAGTATGATACACTGTATTAATTGAGCCTCCCAGGTAATTTAAAATAATTTAATAATTTAAAATAATTTAAACGACAGTAACTATATGGCAGTTTTCTTAAACAAAAAAAAATGGTCACGCTATTTGAGGATGCCCCTCCAATCTTCTAATGAGGAATAGGAAGCAAACATGGCTCTGAGCCAGCGTCGCAGAAAGAGGTAAGACATCGTGCTCAAAGTGTGCATGCACAACATTCAGAGCCCTGTGCACAAAACGTGTTTGCTTGCTAGCTCCTCTGTCTCGTTCTTGCTTGTTGAGTCTGTGCTAACAGAAGCTGGAGAAGACTGGGGCTGCATGGATTCTTCCCCCCATTTATCATCACTGCAGAAAGTTACACAGGCTGCCCTGGAGGGATGTTTTCAAGAATGGAGCTGAGGAAAATGATGACTAAAATAAAGAGACAACAGAAAATGAACAAGTCCTAAACTTGGCAATAGTCTTTAACTTCGCTTCAAAATTCTTTTTGAAAAGAACCCAAAGGCGGAATTGCTGGCTTCACGTAAAATTTGCAAGACTATTACGAAGGATCAAAGGCCTGGGAAAGGAAACTAAGGAAACAACACCTTTGGAGGAAAGGCCCTGGGAAATTAAAAACCGTGTAGCCCAGTATCTAGACTTGCCCAATCAGTGATGACGAGAAGAGCTGCCCTTTCAAAAACAGTGAAACTTCATCCAGCTGGGATCATGTCACTTGGCACAGTAAGACTTTGGTCTATTCAAGGCTCCTGCCGACAAACATTGATTCTACCAACGAAGAATATTTGTAGCTCAGAGCTGAAATGAGGCGTCTTTGGTGATCTCTGGGCCGGTGATCTCTGGGCCAGTGATTTCTTGCAGACATTTCATTGCCAGACGAGTTAACATAATCAGTTCTAATAAAGAGTGGGTTTGTTCTGTTTATATTTTGGTGGCTTGCCCTGTCACTGTTGGTGGGAAAGGTCTGGAAGTTCTTTGATTGAGCTGTTTACTGTTAGCTTGTTTGTTAGTTCCTTGATTGAGGTATAGTTTACTTTTTGAATGATTAATTGATTGGTTGATTGACTGTTAGTCTGATGTTAAGCTTGATGTTAATCCAGGCTCATCTGGGGGTTGCTTACTGGTGGGGGGATGTTTTGGTCTTTTTAACAGACTAACCAAGTTGAAAGAGACTTTGGAGTTCTTCTAGTCCAAACATCTGCAAAAGCAGGAGACCCAGCGGTGGGCTTCTTTAACAACAAATTCTCTGCCCGGTTGCTGGGTGGGCGTGGCCTAGTCAGCCTCCTGCACCATGGTGGGAGGGGGAGTTTTTGCCCTCGCTGGGCTCCGGAGGCTCTCTGGAATTTGGAAACGGGCCCATTTCCAGCCTTCCCAAACTTCCAAGAGGCCCGTTTTTCATCCTCCTTGAGCCTCCACACACGCCCTGCACTGAGTTGCATCCAAAACGGGCCACATGGGGACTTCTGGGAGGGGCGGGGAGGGGCAAGTGGGGCCAGCCAGGAATGGGATTTGGGGGTTCTCTGATCTGCACAGAATCTTATCTGGGGACTCTCCTGAACCCCTGCAAACCCCCAGCAGCCCACCCCTGAGGAGACCCAAATAGCACTGCAAACAAATGGCTGTCCAGTCTTTCCTTAAAAACCTCCAATGATGGAGCACCCACAATTTCTGAAGGCAAGTTTTTCCACTGGTTAATTGTTCTCACTCTCAGGAAATTTCTCCCCAGTTCTAGGTTGCTTCCCTCCTTGATTAGTTTCTATCTATTGTTTTTTGTCTTGCCTTCTGGTGCTCTGGAACATAGGTTGATCTCTTCTTTATGGCAGCCCCACAAATTTTGGAAGACTGCTATCATGTCTCTCCTTCTTTTCACTAGACTAGCCAAGCCCAGATCCTGCAACTGTTCTTCACGTTTTAGCCTCCAGCCCCCTAGTCATCTGTGTTGCTCTCCTCTGCACTCTTTCTAGAGTTTCACCTTTTTTATATTGTGGCTACCAGAACTGGATGCAATATTCTAAGTCTGATTTTACCAAGGTATTATAAATCAGTACTAACACTTAACATGAATGTGATTCTATCCTCTGTTAATGCAGCCTATATTGTATTGGCTTTTTTGGCAGCTGCTGCACACTACTGGTTCATATGTAAATGGTTGTTTAGTAGGACTCCAAGATTCCTCTCAACAGTTACTACTATCGAGCAAGGTATGACTAAGTTTTCCCTTCTTGTTCCCTTTTTTAAAAAGTATTTTTATTATACATTTTCCTTTATTATACTTCACGTTTCCATTACTGCAACAACAGCGTACTGTTGTACCAAGTCTCTTTTATGTATATATAGTTTTTTACACCCTGATTATAACCATTTTTCTCATAATTATACAATGTAATTTCTTTTGAATATACATAATTTTGTACATCATAATTATAACCATTATTCTCATAGCTACACCATATGATCTTCACCTCGAGTCACTCTATACACTTCAGTCTATATTCAAGTACAGTCCAGTGGTAATATTACTTTTAGCGTATAGACTTATATATCTATCTATATATCTGTATTTACTTCTGTTTTGTTAATCTTTTTTCATTATAAAGTTATTAATCTCTGCATCTATTTTCTAACCATTTATACAATAAATCCCATGTTAAATAATACTCTGTTTCCACTTTATCCTTAATTTCTATCATTAACCTGTCCATTTTGGTGTATTCTAATATTTTCTGCATTACCTTTTCATCTGTGGGTATCCTTTCATTTTTCCAGTTTTGTGCATATGTGATTCTTGCTGCTATTATTACATGTAACATTAAGTATATAATTCTTTTATTGTATTTCCCCATTAGTATAGACCTATTAGAAACAATTCTGGTTTTAGATCTATTTGTTGTGCTGTCATTTCTTCTAACCAACTTTTTATCTTTAACCAATATTTTTTTTCCAGGTATTTTGGACAGGTCCACCACATATGGTAATTAGATTCCAGTACCTGTTAACATTTCCAGCACTCTAGTGATATATTTTGGAACCCTTTTGCCATTCTTGCTGATAGCAAATGCCATCTATAAAACATTTGATACAGGTTTTCTTTATATGCTGTTGACATTGTTAATTGGTAATTTCTTTCCCACAGTTTTTGCCTAATTGTCTAATTCCATGCTATACCCAAAAAAATTTTCACCCTTACTATCATGGTTTCTTTTCAGGGGTGGGCTGCTGGGGGTTCGCAGGGGTTCGGGAGAGCCCCCAGCTAAGATTCTGTGCAGTTCAAAACAAACCCCAAATCCCACTCCTATCTGGCCCCCCCACCATGCCCCTCCCCTCCCAGGACTCCCCATGTGGCCCATTTTGGATGCAGGTGAGTGCAGGGCCTGCACGGAGGCTCCGGGAGTGTGAAAAACGGGCCTCCTGGAAGTTCAGGAAGGCTGGAAATGGGCCTGTTTCTGGCTTCCAGAGAGCCTCCGGAGCCCGGGGAGGCCATTTTCACTTTCCTGGAGGCTCAAGGAAAACCTCCGGAGCCCAGGGAGGGCAAAAATGCCCCCCTCCCCCACTGTGGTGCAAGAGGATGACTAGACTACACCCACCCAGCAACTGGGAAGAGAACCTGTTGCTAAAATTTTTGAAGCTCATCCCTGTATCTTTTACATCCCTGTTCTTCCATTTTAAAATTCAGTAAGTAATTATAATGTTTCTTTATTAATTTATCATCTGTCCCTAACAATATCTGATCCAATTCTTGGGGTTCCGTATAAAATCCATGTGTTTCTGCATCCTTCTTAGGTCTCATTTGTATTTGAATATGTGGCCACCAGGCTTGTTCCCTTTTTGACTTGTTGAATGTCTATTGAGAGACAAACCTCACTCCTTACTATCTCTGATGATGTTACCTAGTTCAGGGGTCTCCAACCTTGACAACTTTAAGACTTGTGGATTTCAACTCCCAGAGTTCCTCAGCCAGCTTTGCTCTGGAAGTTGAAGTCCACAAGTCTTAAAGTTGTCAAGATTGGAGACCCCTGGCCTAGTTGGTTGATGAAGTGTCTGCAAACAAAAAACAACCCAGCTCAGAGAGCACAAGGACCCCTCTAACATGACTATTTATTTACTTATCTAAGATAAAATTTGTCAGAGTTTGCAGCAATCTAACCAGCACACAAGCAAATAATTCGGCAGGATTCATTTATAGAAGAAATATCTTTATATACAATAATACAGTATAAAGTATGATGCATGTATACAATACCCATACAGCAGAACCAGATCAGTATATATATATATAGAATATATACAGATCAGTCAAGCTAAACCATGCCCAGGCTCCGAGCTGTCTAACATGGCTCATATCACATCCTGTTTCTTAGTCACCAAACAGTTCCCATTGGCTGACTTGTTGGCCATGTCTATTTCAGTCATGAATCCTTATATACTGACAAAATTTAATGCGTTTCTCAGAACTAAGTCTGTGGCACCCCTAGTTAGACTACAGCTGTCTAGCAAAAGAAATACTAGTTGCTCCACTGGCATCTAAACCATGTAATCCAGCCAGCCATCTCCAAAGCACGGATACCAGATACCTTCTATAGAGAGAGTTGAAAAGTAAGGTTGTTCATTCTTCAACAAAAATGGAATTTTTCTACAGGGAAAAAAAAAATTCCCAAATTGCAGATGTAAGTACCGTAACTCTGTTCTTCTCTGCATATTTCATGGCCCTCAAGCTCCAGTGTCCTGTAACATGACTAACACATGATTAGATTCAGAATCATGGGTAGCACTGCACAACAAAAATAGGCCACTTTTCTTCTAAGGTTGGTATTTTCTGGCTTCTGCTTGTGTCTCCTGAAAAATGACATAGTAAGCCCAACCCATTCTGAGGATTAAGCAGGCAACAAACATCACTCAATAGAATCCCACTGGTGAGAAGATGCTTTGAAAAAGATTGTGCGACTCGTTGTCTTCTCTGCCATTTTCTTAGACTATGAGGCTGGATCATGATCTACATGAGGATCTCTCGGTAGGGGAGGGGAGGATCTGGCATGGGATGAAAGATCAGTTCATGAGGTGGGAACACCTTGATCATCATTTATAACATCTCTTTTCCTGCTGTGGTTTCTGCTAACAGAAAAAGCAGGAAAGTGGTCCATTTGTTCAGTCCGAATCTAAAGAGGCAAAAAGAAAGAAATCATAAATGGACATTTTTTATTTGTTTCTGATAGCGGGGAAGAGATGGGTCAGTCCTTGACCAAACAACAGCTTTACATGTTTACCTTTTCCATCTGTGTCTCCTCTACATCCCAAAGTTTATCTACCCAAAAATGCAGAATGGAGGGTATCAAGCAGCCAATGTTGCAGAAATTTTGCACAGCCCAACCATAGTGCAGTTAGACCAGCCAGTTGCCCTGTGGTAAAATGGGTGACTGATAAATTTAATAAATAAATAAAAATGTTCATCCTTTTAAGGAAAATCATAAAAGCATCTCACTCCTTTGAATTTGCCTCGATTCCCTCCCTTCCTTCAGCCTTCTTGCTGGGCTACTCTAGGCCTCCCCCCAGATCTCAAGAAATGATGGACAGGCCCTTAGAAATAACTCCCCCCCCCTCAAGCTACCTGCCCCCATGTCAGAGCTTCCTGCTAAAGTTCAGCTAACAAGCAAGCAGCCTTTCAATAATGTATTTTCCTCTTAGCTGCTTTTGCTATCGAACGAATTCCTCTGAAAAGAAAGCTCAAACAACGAAGTTTCTCAAACATGAAACTCCTGAACTGAGAACAAAAATAATGCTGGAGAGAGCCAAGAAATCAATGCAGGCATTTCGCAGGCCTTCGTTGCCCCTCTGCTGTGGATGGCTTGAGCCCCTTGGGGATGTCTTGGAGGCCCAAAGGGAATTCGGCTACCTGCTTCCTCCCTGGATCAGCAAGAGAAGCTGCTGGTCTATGAGCCCCATTATTATGAAACAAAGGCTGCAGTTATTGGAGTGAACATTTGATTGAATGGAAATGATTTGTGTGCATCTGCCTCAGAGAGGGTCTGGGAGTTAAAGCCGGCCGGAATAGAGGTTGGGGGTCTTCCCACAGCCTTGTTGCTATCTAAATATACAACCTTATAGTGTTATATACCACCTATATAACCCTATAGTTGTGGTGGCAAACCTGTGGCATGTTTGCTGGAAGCGGCACACAGAGCCACTTCTGCCGGCATGCGAGAGGTTGCCCAGAAGAGCCCCTCTGCGCATGCATACGTGCACCGCCACCCGACAGCTGATTGTCGGGTATCTGGCACACATGCATGGGGGGCAGGGGGCATGGGAGATGCATGTGCATGTGCAGACATGCGTGGCGCACGAGGGGGTCTCGCATGCATGTGCAGGGGGCATGGGGGAGCCAGCATGCATTGCCTTCTGGGTGCTGGCAAAAAAGGGTGGAGTCAAAAAAGGTTAGCCACCACTGCCCTATAGGCTCATGGCCACATACAATATCCTCAGATGGTAGAATAAAATATTCACCTTTAACAACAATCAATAATTACTAAAAATAAAACAAACGACCATTTTTTAAAAGCAGCATTCAATTTATTCTTGGCTACTAGTTATCATCTCATGTAATGCAAACGAAAAAAGGCTCATGGGAGATCTTCACCAGGTTTTCAAAGGCAATCAACCCGTGAGTGCACCTGGCTTCTAAGGAAAGCCTGTTTCACAGTATTTGCCTAGTGGGGGAAAGCACCATCTCTGGACTCCATCCCCCAATATAATGGGAGGGAGGCAGAGGTGGTGAATTCAGCAGGTTCTGACCAGTTCTGGAGAACCGGTAGCGGAAATTTTGAGTAATTCTGAGAACCACCTCTGACTACAGATTTTACAGTATCCTTCCCCTGCCACGCCCACCAAGCCACGCCCACAGAACCGATAGTAAAAAAAAATTGAATCCCACCACTGGAGGGAGGAACACCCAGTGGCTTCCCCCAGACACAGGTATGAAAGATTGGCAAAGGTAAGTCCCCTCAACACCAACCCATATGAGACTTCAGGGGTTATGATCACATTTTAAATTAGCAGCCAACACAAGGCCCACAACTGTCTTAAAATGGTATCCGGCCAGGCATTGCATTTGAGATCCCTACTGCCAATCCTTACCCTGTGTCGTTATTTGCTTGGGAGAAGGAAAGTTACGATAGATTTCTTGACTGTAGGAGAGGACCAGACTGAGCCCGAGGGAGGGAGGAAGGGAGGGGTCAAATGCATCATCAGTCTCCAGTCCCTTCATACACACAAGATACCTAGTGGTGAGTCCAGCCCACCTTGAATTCCTTTGATCCTTATCTACCACCAATTTGCCTGGTCCATTAGGAGTTCAGATTCTTCTTGCAAGGGTGGAGATCCATGGCCCTTTTATGACTTGTGGACTTCAACTCCGAGAATTCCTGAGGCAGCCAGAGGAAGCATGGAATGAACTTGTACTGGTTTTGGATCTAACCCTGACTCTCAATTTATTGTGCCTGACATTGACTTTACTCCTCACATGCCTGCTAATGGCATCAATGAGTAGGAAAACAATCCATCAATTCCGGTTCTTCAAATGAGCTGTGGATGAGGCAGTTTGGACAGACGGCTGGAACCAATGTTTTAGCCATCTGTTAAACTGCAGTGGAGAGATGGCTGCCCAAAACAGCTGGCAAGTCCTGGAGGGTGGTAGAGTTAGCAGGAGAGATGGCATATGAGCACTTGGCCCACCCCAACCTATCAATTGTCTTGGAAGCTCGTGCCATCACTCTGCTGAAGGCTGAATTCCTACAGTTCTACCTTATATCTAAATATATTACGTCTGCAGCATGGCTATATTGCTTTTATCCTTCTCATCTGTTCCAATACCTTCTCTATTGATATCATTATTATGATTATTATCCTTGTTATAATTATCACTACTACTTTGCTGTTTTGCATGTACATTGAGAGCTTATGCACTGGAGACAAATTCCTTGTGTGTCCAATTACTCTTGGCCAATAAAGAAGTCTATTCTGTTCCGTTCCATTCCATTCCATTCTATTCTATTCTATTTTATTCTATTCTATTCTTCTCTACTCTACTCTACATTCCAATATCTATTCTATTCTATTCTATTCTATTCTATTCTATTCTATTCTATTCTATTCTATTCTATTCTATTCTGTTGTTCTATTCTACTCACACTTTTTTTTAAAAAAATCAGTTAAACAGACGATGTTTATAAAACATTAATCCCCATGCTTTATTTACTAAAATCAAAGGCTGAGAGATATTTTTCTTTCTTTTATTGTGACCTTCAAGAGTCAACATTTGCTTGCAAGCTACTGTAGCAAAGGAAGATAAGAAAAGAAATGCGCTCACTTCTACAAAAGATCTGCTTGTGATGTTAACATTCTTTGACAAAAAAAGAAGAAACTGATGCCCTGGACAATCTGCCTGTGCTCTGAATGAAGCATCATCCGGACAAGTCCTGCCTTGTGTTGGGCTGGCCAGCAGCTGCAATCCTGCACATTTGGAGGATTCGTAGTTGAAGAAGATGCCTTTAAAAGGTCCAAGAAAAAAGAAAGGGCTGACTAGCTTAAAATAAAACAGAACTGCTGAGGATGACATTTCTTATGGCTGGGAAGTTCAACATGTAGAGAAGAACCAAAAGAGTATTTAAAAAAAAACATGGAAAAGGACTTTCAAAATCCGCTTGAGTCTTTTAGAATTTGACCTGGAAGCTTCTGTTTGCTGGCCATTCCCTGAATGATGATAAATTACAAGTACTAATTTTACCACCAATAATGGTGCTCATTCTCACTGCTGCAAATAAGAGAGTTGAACTCTGAATTCCAAATCACTCTCTCTGGGGCGCATCATTGAAATGGCTCTCTAGCCTGCTAGAGTACCTTTTGTGAAAATAAATTGCTGGTAAATGACACATTGTATTGAGCACAAAAATGTGTTAATTAACGGCCTTGTGATGAAGTCACTTTCAAATGGGGCGTGATATATTAAGATGGGTGCACTCACAATATGAGACAATAGGTGGGATGTTCTCCTTTTAAATCATTTAACTCAGTGAAAATACACGGTGCCCACGCCTATAGCAATCTCAAGAGATGGACAAAATTGGAAGGCATGCCGAAGGACTGGACTGCTGTTTGAAGTCTCTGATTTATCTACCATGTTTCCCTGAAAATAAAACCTGGTCTTTTTTTTTCCACCAAAAATGCCACCAGGTCTTATTTTTGAGGGTGGGGGAGTGTCTTCCACTGACTCACTTGTGGTCACAGCAGCACCAACACAGAAGAGCCCATTGTAAGAGCCCACTGCTCCCAGTAAGAGCCCACCGCTGGCCCATTTCTTCTGCAGCCGCTTGTTGCTGCTTGTGCATGTCACCCCTCCCCAGCCTCCATTTCGCTGTCAGGGCCTTCAAGAAAGGCCTCTGCAGCTGAGAAACAAGGTCCAGATTGATGTGCACGGCATCCCCTGGCCTTGTTTCACCCTCACACGCCTTCTTAAAAGGCCTCTGTAGCCGATAAGAGAGCTCTGGATTGATCCATAGCTCTGTTAACTGAGGTCTTTCTTTAAGGGCTCTGACAGCAAAATGGAGGCTGGGGGCAATGCCCACAAGCAACAGCAAGTGGCCGCAGAAGTGGACCAGCAAGGCAAGACAGGTGTTGGGGTGTGCAAGGCTTGAGAAGTAGGGCAGCTCCATCCTCCCATCCCCACCCAAGCTTAAATTTTACCCATGCACCTCACCCCACCCCAACACCTGTCTTGCCCATCCTGGAGTGGGCAGTGCCTTAACTAGGGCTTACTTTGGGGGCAAGGCACATGTAAAAATCAAGCTAGGGCTTACTTTGGGGGTAGGTTGTTTTTTCAGGAAAACATGGTACAAAGGAAAAAATATTGTTTGTCATTGGGTATCTGCTTTGTATCAGAGTCTGCCACTTTGATACAAGAATGCTTTTTTAAAAGGGGGGTGGCAAGTTCAGCAGGAAAGGCACACTGGGGCCCAGGGAGAGTTATTTATATCTATTTTTTATAATTTCAATTTCAATCAAATAAGGTTGTGGGTGTCTTACAAGAGTTAAAACTTACGGTATATGAATCATTTAAAATTATCATAAAGATGACCTGACCTGACTGGTGGATGAAAACCACGCCATTTTAGTCATAAAGACAGTTTAGATTCAATAATCAGCTCATGTAACCTGCTGGCCCAGAGACTGCAGGAGAACTAGGCAGGGCTGCAGAGACCTGGGAGGGAATGTCATCCAGAGGGCAGAAGTAGTGATGGGAAAGGGATGCTGCCTGGGTCCCAAAAGATGGCTCTTCCCCACAAAAAGTTCCCAAAGCATGACTAGCCTGAAGACCTCCCCAGTCAGAGAGATAAAGCTGGAGACAGGCACTTCAATAACTTATTTGGGTGTCAACTCGTAAATCATTCCTATGCCTGTTTCCGAGTTGACATAAGAAGGAGTGGGGGAAAGGCCTGAGGGAGCAGTGTGGCAGATGAAGGCCAGAAACACATTCCATGATTATCTTCTGGAGATTGTAGCCTAGGCTACTGGATCTTCTGCCCATTCATCCTTCATTGGAAAGTGTGATTGACGACACTCAGCCCGTGAACATTTCATTGGAGAATCTGATTTACGAAACATCGGGGGGTGGGGGGGAACAGGGTCATAGATGATAGTAAATTATGTGTCTCAAAATTGGTTTCATACGGGTTTAATGCAGGACATGTTGCTCCTAATAAATCTTTTGGATTCTTTTGAAGCTTGGCTCGTGAATCATGATTTAATTAGGGAAATCATCAGAACCCTGCCAATAAAATGATAATTGTATTATAATACAATGATGATAAAAACACGACAAGGAGAAGTAAACATATATACCCAATCCAGGCATGCAAAACTTCCATGTATGGGATACAGCAGTGGCCTCATAACTGGACATCCAATTCAGCTATCCAGGTGATTGCCTTTGGCTTTGCTTTATTCAGAACTTCTTGGGAACCAGAGAAGGCACATCGCTGGTAGCCTTGCGCAATGCATTTAATGGTTTGCATATCAGCACCACAATCAAAACAAGGGAAATCTTTCCCTCCCCACTTCTACCAATATCACACCTAATTCTGTTCAATTTCCAATAAATAAGTAAAGGTAAGTTAAATAAATTTAAATTTATGGTTAAATAAATCCAATCCAATAAACAAACAAACAAATAATCAGGCCACTATATCACACAGTATTTTCCTGGCCCCAACCAGCACCCAGAAACCACCAGATAAATTTACATAATAAAATGTTACACCAACATGCCTAGGAACAATCTCCTCTGGTCCCACCACTGCATGCTGGACCATCTCTACCTTTTGAGAGGTCTTCAAGAGTACCTATCACATAATCTATATGTGAGTTGATTAAAATATGGGTAACCATGAGTAGGGACCCCGATTCAGGAAAAGGCATCCATGTGAGATGGTAGGTGGGGTGTTCTCCACTTAAAATCATTTAACTCACTGAAAAGGGCTGGTACACACCAGCCATGGCAAGAGACAGACTTTTCAGTGGACAAAATCAGGAGGCTTGAAGAAGGACTGAACTGCTGTCTGAAGCCTCTTATTTATCTATTTATTGTCATTGGGCATCTGCCTGTATCCGAGCCTGCCACTTTGATAGAAAAAGCAGAAAAGCAGAAAAATCTGAACAAAGGAATCTCTGGTCACAGTTGCCACATGCTCCTTGAAGAGAAGTTATGAGTCCAACTATCTACACACATACACACACCAAAGATCTTTTGCCCTTGGTTCCACCCAAGGAATTGCAACACTGTCAAGAGCTAAACCAGAGCCCACTTGGGGTTGGGAAGGAACCTCAAATCAAACAATAACCAATTGATAAATCTATAGATCAAATCCCCAGATTCAGATGATCCATCAATTTCACACCCACTCAGGCTTGCTGGAGTTGAGCTCCAGCTTCTTCCTTCCAGTTCAAACCCCAGGATTCCCAGCATGGAGTGCAAGTGGCCAACACTTGCCAGCCATATTCTGATTGATTGGATTGATTGAACCTTGAACTAAATGGGGTCATTCTGATCCAGGGCTTCTCTCACAAAACAAGGAGCCTCCAAAACCAATGAAAAGCTCCCACAAGCTGCAGTCTTCTTTCAAGCAACCCTCCCCCTTCTCCTTAAAGTCCACTGATTTCCTCTCGACAGTTGAATCAGAGGTTGTCTAATTTATTGAACAGGCTTCAGAGAAATAATTCAAAACACTGCATTCAACTTTGCTGGCAAAGGTTGACAACCTTGCAAGAAAACTCTTGAGGGTATTCTGTTGTTCTGCAAGCTAAAGCTTCTGCTTTTCAGGGAGGGAGGGAGGAAGAACAGATGGAGGGAGGGAAATCCCTTGCTCTATCTTGAATTCTGGACTGTATCTTCCCATGAATCTGTGTGTGCACTGCAGCAATGAGATAATACAGGAATAGGGAAGATGTTGCCATGAAGAGATGGGAGGTTTCAAACCCTATCATATATTCTTGCAGAAATACCTTCCTCTCAATTTACTAAACATCACTTTCAAAAAATGCTCTGCAATTTCATCACATGTCTACAAAGGTAATGCCCTAGAAGTACAGGGAAGGTCTGTTTTTTATTTGTAAGTCATGTGAATAGTGCAAGTCAATAATAAGCACTCACCAATTATTCTTAGGAATACAATTTTGAGACTCAAATTCAGGTTTAGAATCCCAGCTTGCCTTTTAATAGCCCCAGGAAGTCAAATGCAAACTGTTCTCCATTGAATCCATGCATAAAACACAAAGATTTCCCTTTGCTGTTTAATGAGATTTACTTGGTCAGATGGGAAAACTATCTGTTCATGCTGAGAACAATGACTTTCCTTAGATTTATATTTTTACATGTTTCAAAGACAGCCCTGACATTTGGACATAAGCCAGAACTCTGATCTGATGGTACAAACCTAATCAACAATGTGAAAAATGCCATGTAAGAAAGAAAGAAACAATAAGTTAGTGGATCATCAGAGCGTCATCAAAACTGGGCAAAGGGGTAACTCAGAAAAGAAAATGTTTCCCTGCTGTTGTAGTTTTGAGATTAGTGCCACACTGAATTGATGTAACTGTAAACAAAACCACAGTACTGTTGCTAATAATTATTACAATGAAGAAGCCACTGCAAGGAAAGGCAGCAAGTAGCTGGATAATCTTAAATGACCCTGAGAGTGTTTCAAGACATAAGATACTGACTATAGCAAGTGGTCCCCAAAATCACCATGACTCCCAAAGCCATTGAGGATGACAAAATTTTGAACCTGAACTTAAACATTTCTTTCTAATGGTTGAAATAGAATTGTGGATCCTGCTTCAGCTAAAATAAATCCACTATACTGAATAGGACATGAGTAGGGAGAAAGTGCATCAATAAAAAACAGTTCTTTGTGTTCTTCTAAACAACAGACTTAAATATGAGTAACTACATATTTGGAGATATGCAACTCTTTAAGCAAATAGATCTTTGAATGCAGGTGGTCTGGTTCTCACCAATTACTTATTTCTGGGATGCAACCATCACTTCTATTTCCTTTTCCAATATTCTAGACATTTAACTATTATTACAATAGCACAAACAATACTGCTACCCTTCAAAAAGATCTTGACTATGTATCATCTCAACAAATAAATGCTCTGTCTGACGTATTGGCAGAAAAAATCAGAAAATAAAATACAAGCTAAATAGTAAAGACCTTGTTGAGGATCCAAACTTTGTCAAGGACCTTGGAATATTCATCTCAAATGATCTAAGTGCTAGAGCCCACTGTAACTACATAGCCAAACAGGCATTAAGAGTTGTTAATCTAATCCTACGTAGCTTTTTCTCTGGTAATATCACGCTACTAACTAGAACATACAAAACATTTGCTAGACCAATACTCGAATACAGCTCATCAGTCTGGAACCCACATTACATATCTGATATTAGCACAGTTGAGAAAGTCCAGAAATATTTCACAAGAAGAGTTCTCCACTCCTCTACTCGTTGCAGAATACCTTATGCCACCAGACTTGAAATTCTAGACCTAGAAAACCTTGAATTATGCCGTCTTCAATCTGATCTAAGGATGGTATATAAAATCATACATTGCAATGACTTATCTGTCAATGAATACTTCAGCTTCAACCATAACAACACAAGAGCACACAATAGATACAAACTCAAGGTAAACCGCACCAAACTTGATTGCAGGAAATACGACTTCAGCAACAGAGTGGTCAATGTCTGGAATACTCTACCTGACTCTGTGGTTTCTTCCCCAAACCCCAAAAACTTTAACCTTAGACTGTCTACTATTGACCTCGCCCCTTTCCTAAGAGGCCTGTAGGGGGGCGTGCATAAGTGCACCAATGTGTCTACCGTCCCTGTCCTATTGTTTCTTTTATTTTTCTTATATGTAACCATTTCATGTATTCATAACTATATATATACTTATACCTATTATCTTGTAAGTGATTGACAAATCTAAATAAATAAATAAATAAAATACTGGCCCCAATTATAGGTTTCCGACTTTCAGAATTTCTTTAGCTGCAACATGTAATCAGGCAACGAAAAGAAGGACAGTTAAAAAAGGAAATGGAGTATTTCTCCACAAAGGGCTGTTGGCAGCATTAGACAGTCCACTGAGTTGGCCTTGGGAAGATGGAAGCAGCAATCTGTTTACTGCACCGAGGGCAGAAGGCTGAAGTATTTTGCTTGACAAGACCTGCAATCGAAAGCTTTGGCTTTGTCAAGTTGCAACACAAACCTCAGCCACTTACTTGCAGCTGAACAGCTGGAAGAAGCTCTGCTTTACTGGACCAGCTGTCCAGGGGAAGCTTTTAGGAGAACAGGCAAGCGATGGGAAAAACAGTCCTGCCAGAGAGAGAATGTATGGCTAACTTTGTAAGCTTCCTTTCTGGCTAAACTAAATGTGCTACAACAAAGGTAGTCACCAATAAGAAGGCTGGAAGCACAATGAGCAGGATCATCCATGTCTAGCAGAGGTGTGCTGCTTTTATTTTAGTTACCGTATGGCACATTTCACATCGCATTTTGATTAAAAAAACTCAAGAGATAAAATTTAAAATATTATCAACGTATGTCTACATTAGAAATTCAATTTTTTTGCTTCATTTGTCAGCTAGGAAATCAGGAAAGTCTCCCTTAAAGGCTCCATTTTGGCACTCTGCCACTACATGTTGCGTGTTTTGTTTTTCAGCCCCAAGGGCACAATTCGAGGATGGCATTCCCCCACCACCCACCCCATTTATAGAGGGCATCTGTGCATTTATCGTGGCCAGTGTGAATTCCATTCAGATATCACACAGGGCTGGACAAATCCAGGTGGTTTCTCCAAGATGCACGGCAAACTTTGACATTGCTGTGGGGCAATTTTCTATCCTATGTTGTTTCCACATGTTGTGTATGTTGCACAACAGGCATGCTGCTACCATTTGCAAGCAGGGTAGTGGCAGTTCTGATTTCTAACATTCAGATGGTGAAAATGGAACCCAGATATTTCACTGTGAGATGAATCCATGGGGATTTCCTGTGGGAAGAAGAAGTCCCCAGGATGGCTGCCATGAGTGGCTCTGAGGTCCACTTCCAATACTCTCGTAGGTAGCCCCTTCTGCTCATCCTGATTTCTTTTGGGATCCAGAAAAAGCAAAGGAGTGCCCCCAAAGCACCTGCACTCCACGGGTTTAGGGAGAATTGCAACAAGTGTGCAGAAAGAGGCAGGTGACAGCAGTTTCAGGGTGAGGTTTGAATGTAGATCAATTAGTAGATCAGTAGACTCGAGTTGGTCAATTTGATTTGGTCAGAGGTAAAGCCTAATAGAAGGCAGTTTTCCACAAAAGAAAAGGCAATCCTTGAAGTACAAAAGATGATGATGGCAAGGAATACAAATCCTTCCATGTTCTGGCTTCCTAGACCTTAATTACGCACACACTTATTTTAAAAACAAGTCTTATTTTATTGCAACGCTGGGAATTGTTTTTATTCCCAGACGGTAATGAATCTCAAACAGTCCCTCGAGATAAGCACCCACCTTTCTTTCCTGTGAAGTGCTGCCAATAACAGGAGTGTCAAACGAACTAGAAAAAAAACCAACCAAAGTACAAAGGGCTTCAAGGATAAATCTGAACCGATCGAACCACTTTGCTTCCTGCAAAGGTTTCATCATCTTGGCCTGTCCTTTGTACCTTATTGGAGGGGCTATCACCTCCCAGCCTTACTCCCAAGTTGCCCCTTTTGTTTCAGTTGCTCTCACCTTCTAGCAGCTCTGCACACATGCGCATGGGAACAGGCTGCTGCTGTTCCTCTGCTTCACTGCTGCCACACTCCAAAGGCTCCGGAGGCAGCACCCCACTCCCAGATGGTCCTGGATCCATCTCTGCAGTGAGACATCTTCAAGGAAAAAGCTACGAAAGTCCACTTGCTTCTTGAAAAAGCCACTTTGGGACAATCATGACCTGGATGACTGAGAATCTCCATCAGACGTTCATTTAGTGACTAGTCTAAGATACAACAGCACTGAAAAAAGTGACATGACCATTTTTCATACTTACAACCATTTTGGCAGCCTCGTGGTCATGTGAACTGAATTCAGATGCTTTGCAACTGATTCATACCTATTGTGGTTGCAGTGTCCCAGGGTAACGTGATTGGCTTTGGCAATCTTCTGGCAAGCCAAGTCAAAGGAGAAGATTCACTGAGCAACCGTGTTATTAATTTAATAAGTGCAGGGATTCACTTAACTGTCTCACTTAGCAAGTGAAATTTGGGCTCAACTGTGGTCATAAGTCAAGGAATGTCTCTGCTATAACAAGAACTCATCCTCATATCCTTCTACCATTTTAAAACATCATTTCTTCACAATATCCCCATTTCTTGGTGACAGAAGCTTAATATTGGATTGAGCCATTTCAGGACTGTTTTCCCTTGTCTGGTACAGCTTTTGTTGTGGATATGATGGACACGGTTTCTTTTTTTTTTAAATAATTTTTATAAAACATTTTTTCTTATATACATCATTTCCATTCATTACAACACTTTTGTTATGGTATACATATTTTACATAAATCTTAACTATCTATACACTTGTCTATGTTGCTTAATCTCTCTTTGTCCATTATATCTTTTACCCTATTATCTTATTGTCTTCTTCTCTATACAACTCTATATCTATTATTTACCCAATCATACAGGACATTCCACATCAAATAATAATCTGTTTCCTCCCTTTCCTTTATCTCCATGGTCAACTTATCCATCTTGGCACACTCTAGTATTTTTCTTATCACATTTGCTTCTGGTGGCATACTATCATTTTCTTCAATTCTGTACATAAGCTATTCTTGCTGCCATTAATAAATGTAGTATTAAATACTCTGCTTTCTTATCATATTTTCCCATTATCATACCTAATAGAAAAGTCTCCAGTCTTAATTCTATTTGCTGTTTAATTATTTCTTCTATCCATTTTTTTTGTCCTTATTCAATATGTTCTCACTACAGGGCAGATGGACTCTGCTTCTTGATGGCATCGTCAGTAGCAGAGATCTACCCAGATCCTATGATGCACAAGGACCTCTGGAGAGGGTTTTCCCTTAGATTCATGGGCACAGTTGCTACCTCTTTCCTTTGCTGGGGGGGAGGGGGGGGTCAGGCCCCGATTGCCTGGGAACCTGGTTAAAAATGGGCATGGAAAAGCTTGAACTGAGATAACTAGAAGGGCCTGGAAATGATGGGTTTAGGGAACCTGGTGGTCTCCCTCTGTCTGAGCCACACTGCTTGCTTCTGGGTTGCACGCACAATGAAGGCCTCTCTTCTCCACCAGCTCCATTTTTCTTCCTTCTTGTGCTGCTTATATACGCCCAATACATTTGAGCAAGAAACAAAACTAAACTACAGATGATTTTTTTTAAAAAAAAAAAACTATCCTGAACATGTGCAGCTTTGCATTTTAAATGCATTTAAATCACAGCACCACCATAGTAGGGAGAATAAAATGGAACAGCTGAATATAATGACTTGGGAATAAGTACCACTTTGTTATGGAAAAGAAAGAAATGTTGAGAGAGAGAGAGAGCATTTAAAATGATGTATATGCCCAACATGCCACCCTGCTTGTAATTTTTTTTATAAGAAGTACCTAAAGTAAGAAAGGATGTAGCAACAAAAAACATCCCCTTGGTAGATCAGCTGAGATGCCGACTGTGAACTATTTGATTGCTGCTGCAGCTCCATCATTCTCAAGGCTGCAAATCACACACACACGCACACACACAGTTCACACACACATGTGCAAGGCCTGATCAGCCTGTCCTGGAAACACCTGCTTCTTCCTATCTGTTCACAACACCCCGTCTTGTTCTCCATTGATGCCGCATTGTGGGTGGACAGACTGATTACAGGTAGTTCTCAGCTTACTACCACAATACTGAGTTCAAAATTTTCTGTTGCTTAGTGAGACAGCTGTTGAGTGAGTTTTACCCCCCCCCCATTTTGCAACCTTTCTTACCAGTTGTTAAATGAATCGCTACAGTTAAGTTAGCAACACAATTATGCATAAGAATTCACTTAACAATTGCGTTACTAACTTAACAATTCACAATTCACTATCTTTCCCCATAGACTTTGCTTTTTCAAAAGGTTGCAAAAGGGAATCACATGATCCTGGGATATGGCAACAGTCATAAATAGGAGTCAGTTGTCAAGCATCTGAATGTTGATGCTGCAACGGTCGTGTGAAAAACTGCCATAAATCACTTTTTGCAATGCCATTGTAACTCTGAATGGTCATTAAATGAAGCCAAGGATCTGGATTCTTTGAGATGGCCCTTCTGGCTCCTGGGATATCACGATCAGATGGTCCATGGGAATCCGATGGTCAGCCTGGGTGAAAGAGAAAAGAGGGGCCCCAAGAAAGGCTGCAAAATGCCAGCGGAAGGAAGAGACGCTGGTAGAGACAATGCCCCTTTGGAAGACGACCTGGAGATGAAGCTGCCACAAGGGCTCCTGGCTGCTCTCTGAGCTTGGCTGTTTTCTTGCAGATGTTTCATTACCCAAGCTGGGTAACACCATCAATGCTAGAAGCTAGAAACCTCCTCCCTTCCAGCACCAGATTATGTAACTTAGCTGAATGTCCGAGTCTGTCATCTCAACCTCCCATACTGTCTGGTTTGGCTCTGCCATCCAACAGGACAGACACAGACTTCAGAGGGGAATTAGGATTCCAGAAAAAAACAATGGCTACCAACCTGCCTTCAATTGAGGACCTGTACACTGCAGGAGTCAAAAAGAGGGCTGTGAAAATATCTACAAATCCCTCACATCCCGGACATAAACTGTTTCAATTCCTACCCTCAAAACGATGCTATACCGCACACTAGTACAACTAGACATGAGGACAGTTTTTTCCCGAATGCCATCACTCTGCTAAACAAATAATTCCCTCAATACTGTTCAACTATTTACAAAGTCTGCACTACTATTACTATTAATCTTCTCATCACTCCTTATCACCCATCCCCTCCCACTTATATGACTGTAACTTTGTCGCTTGTATCCTTACGATTTACATTGACTGTTTCCTAGCATGATTTGATTGCTTATTGTACCCTATGACTATTATTAAGTGTTATACCTGATGATTCTTGACTCTTGATGCATGTCTCTTTTCTTTTATGGACACTGAGAGCATTTAGGAGCCTCTGTGGCGCAGTGGTTAGAGTGCAGTGTTGCAAGCTACTTCTACAGCCAGCTGCCTGCAATTTGACAGTTTGAATCTCACCAGGCTCAAGGTTGACTCAGCCTTCCATCCTTCCAAGGTGGGTAAAATGAGGACCCAAATTGTTGGGGAAAAGAGGCCGACTCTGTAAACCCCTGAGAGAGGGGTGTCAAGCACTATAAAGCAGTATATAAGTCTAAGTGCTATTGCTATTTGCATCAAAGACAAATTCCTTGTGTATCCAATCACACTTGGTCAATAAAGAATTCTTTCTTTCTTTTTTTCTTTCTTTCTTTCTTTCTCTTTCTTTCTTTCTCTCTCTCCCTCTCTCTCTAATCTCTCTACCATTATCTCTATATCTCTCATCCACCCATCCATCACCCGCCTGCCTGTCTGCCTCCCTCTCTATCTCTCTATCTCTCTATCTATCTAGTCTATCTATCCATCTATCTATCTAGTCTCTCTCTCTCTCTCTAAAACAGCTAAGCTCAAAACCCACCAAGGACTCCACAATCCTCCTCCTCCTCCTCCACCCTGCGAACTCCTCTCCCTTCTAGCACAGATGATGTTGCCTACTTTGGGACATGAAACTTCTCCAAGAAAACCAGCCTGCTCAGCACACCCAAAAACCCTGTTTTCAGCCGCGAGCTGCAAAAGATTCTGCTTTTTGAAGCTGTCAGTCAAACAATGTGAGACCAGAGAAGGGAACCTCCTGCGTTCATTTCATCTCAGCTTTCCCACCCAGGTAAAGACACGGACTCTTTAAAAAAAAGAAAATAAAAAACCAGCAACTCCTCTCATACTTGCTTTCTCATTTATCAACAAGCCTAAAGCCCCGCTAATCACGGCTTAAGAGCACCATTTACACCGCTTTTATGAATTCCAGGGGAAACAAAGGCCTTTAATTAACGGGGAGGGGGGGGACTTTCGAAGGCGACCAATGCACGAAAGCAGAAAACCTCTGGATTAAACGCGGGTCCCCGAGTTATGAAGACCCGGGAAGATAAAGCAGCGCCGCGAACAAGGTGGAAACGAAAGATAAAGCGGGCGGGGACGGCTGGAAGGGAGGCTCGGCGCGTCTGGGGAGCCACCCCGGAATCCAGCCGATAACGGGAACATTTTTCCGGAATGAGCCAACCGGGGGGGGGGGGGGTGGTTTTGTTTTGCTCTGAAAAAAAGAAGAAAAAGAAGGCGGAGGGAACCTTTGAAAGATGCCCGGGAGCCCCGCGAATGGGGAGACCTGTGGGGGGGGCAGCGCTCCGGCAAAGCCCAGGGCCCCCCCCCGCCGACGCTCCTGTCACCGACGCGGCCTCCGGAGGGTCTGGAGACCCTGCCCAGTTGCTAAGAAACGGCTCAGCGAGGAGGGAGAGCAGGGGGTGGAGGGGCAAAGAGAAACACCCCCATCGCCCTCCCCGCCCGCCCGCCCGCCCGCCTCGCCAGGCTCCAGACGCGCCTTTCAAGTCTGGAGCCAAGCTGGCGGCGGCGGCTCGCGGATGGCTGACCGGCTTAGACAACACTGCCCTCTCTGGGCGGCCTGCGGGTACTGCAGGTTGTTCCTCGAAGTGGCGGCGGGTCCTGGGAAGGTATGCCCGTCCCAAGTGACCCCCGCAAGCCGCGTTTAGCTTTGGCTTCCTCCGTAAGAGGGGAGCGGTGGGGACCCTGAGCAGAAAAAGAGGACGGGCAGACGAAACCATACCGACAAAGGAGAATAGTTGTCGTTCAGGGTTGAGGGGAGGCATCCGTAGTGCTCTCTCGTTTTCCTGCTGGCGTTTCATTTCCCAAACCAGGTAACATCATTGTCTTCCCCCTTCTCTTCCTCTCTGCAAAGCCCCCTCCCTTCTAGCACTGAAGCGGGTACCTAGTTTGGGAAACGAAACGTCTGCAAGAAAAACCACCCAGCTCAGAGAGGACCAAGGGCAAAAACCCCGTTCCTCCCTGGAAGGTGGGGGGGAAGGGAGCTGCAACAGGGCCCGACGATTTCTTCCACTAGATTTCGGCCCAAATGAAAGGGAGGCGGGGAGAGAGACCGGCTCTCCCCAGTGAAGTTCGTCCGTCTGAAATGCCCGTGTACCCTTGTATAGGGCAGCAGGTTAAGGTGCAAAGCACACCCGAAGTAGGGTTTGATTATTTGGGCACAGGCTGTTGATGGGAATTTTCTTCCCCAGGCATTTGCTACGAATGTTCGATTGAAAATTCAGTTGGAAAGCAATTTGACTGAATCTTGAAACCGAACTGACTTTTTGAATTGATTTCATGAATTGCGTCGCTAAATTGAATCACGTACCAAATAGGATTGGCAGTCCGAACAGAACTGATGTCATCTGATGATCTAAATCAAATGAGCACAGCTGGTGCACAACAATTTAATTATTCAAATTGAATCAACTCAATGCTCTGAATCATCTCCAAAAGTCCGAATACAATCTGACATTATTTGCACAGGTCTAGATTTTAGTTAGGTCTCGGCAGAGTGATGAGGAAAGAGGGTGGAGACAGGTAACAAACAGAAAATTGCAGTCCAGAGTATCTTCCTGGCACTTGAAATGAAAAACGAGAGGAAAAATGGAATTTAGAAAAGCAGTTCACATAATACCATGTTATCCCTTTTATATACAGAAAAAAGCAAAGAAGAAATATCTGTGAACATGCCCAGATTACTATTCAGGAAAGTACCGATTATGTTCAGAACCACATTTCAGCTTCTTGAATGTAGCAGAAAGAGTCATGAATATTCACCGGTTCACCACTATTTTATCCATTCCCTCTTCTAACCCTGAGCTGGGCTGCTCTGCATTTTTCGAAGAAGCTCAACGGGCTGATCTTCCTCCGATTTATTTATGCCACAAAACACCCACAGAAATCCAAGCAGAAACACTATATAGCCCCTGCTTCACCCCCACCCCAAATGAAGTCTCCAGCAAAGTGAACCGTCTAATTTTCAGAACATCTGCTCCAAACAGGCAGGAATCCTGGAAATGCCCCCAGCACCACTTGCCGGGTCTCGGGGATTTCACAGACACGGCGCGCTTCCCACGGGTTCCGGCAGACGATCATAACACAAAGGATATTTGCATGCTATGATACTTCTTTAGCACAGCCCCGGGAGATGCAACAAAAAAAACCAACACAATCACATCTATTAACGTCCTGCAGCTTTAAGCTCCCCTTCACTTGGAAAATTCATTTCTCCACCCATCATATAGCCAGTGTGGGGTGGTTACACATTTGGGGTGGGGGATGGGGGTCGAAACTGATGACTGACTCCCCCTCCCCGCGGTACATTTCTTCAAGAAGTCTCTGGCTTGGTTGTGTGTTGAGCTTTTGAGAGCAATTCCCTCGCAGGGTTTCGATGGTGCGATAGTAAGAAAGGGGGGTAAATGCCCAGCCATTCGAGCCAAGACAGTATAAACAACCGGGTGCTTTTAAAATCCCTCTTCCGCTTCCCCCCCCCCACTTTCTGTTGCAATTTTTTTGTACTCGTAATCAAGAGGGATACCTAATCACAGGGGGGGCTATGCAAGATACCCCCCACCTCCCCAGCTATTATCCATGCAATCCTTGGCCTGCAGAGCTCGCAAACCCCGGGGGCACCGAAGCCTCATCCCCGCCCTCATTCTGGATGGAGGTTTTGTGAGGCAGAGCCCAGCGAGGGAAATCAAGCCTCGTTTTATTTTATTTTTATGTATGCAAACGGGAGTCCATTTGCAACAAAGTTGAGAGTAAGGAGGAGCGGGAGAAAAGCACGAGGCACATCATAGAAAGCGTGCAGGAGACATTTGAGCTCAGTGACTTTAAAATAACGATTATATTTTGGGGGAAAATCATGGGAAAAAGGACACATAAAAGGAAGCCACACGATAACGAACAGCCGTTACACGCGGGAGGGTTTCCATTTATGCGCACGGCTATTTCGCAATAGTTCCCCAAAAGGGGGACCACATTTCATTTTTTGTCTTTTTGTTTTGTTTTAAAGTGTCCGAAATGTTATAATTGCTTTGCATTCGGAGTGAATGGGAAATTAACGCAAATCCAGACGGGCTGCAAGGAAGTAGAACTACGGCGAAGTCAAAGAGAAGCGGGCGCGAGGCAGCGCCTTGGAACGGCGCCGGGTTGTTATTGTAGGACGGAAGGGACCAAACGGGGAAGCCAGAAAGGCGCGGAGCGGGAGCGGCCGCCTCGGCGAAGCGGCTGGCGTCGAGGGAAGGAGGCCAGGAAAGAGCGACGGGAGAGGAGGCCGGTCGCCGCCCGAAGCGAGGCCGCCGCCGCCTCAGCGAAGGCGGTCGAAAGGCGACGCGCAGCTCCAACCCGCGCGCGGAGGAAGCGGCGCCGGCCACCTGTCAGCCG
Organism: Emydocephalus ijimae; assembly: GCA_004319985.1. NCBI lineage: Eukaryota > Metazoa > Chordata > Lepidosauria > Squamata > Elapidae > Emydocephalus > Emydocephalus ijimae. Next base: position 4,514 of record BHEV01006086.1, on the reverse strand, counting down.
TCGACCCGGCCTCGCAGCCCTTCCGGAGGAAGAGGAGACGGAGTCGGTGCTCCGCCTCAGGCCGCTTGACCGCCTTTGGCTCCGGCCGAGGAGAGGCGCCCCGGGAGCCCTGCCCGAAGGAGCTGAGCGCCGGAGGGCCCGGAGCCCGAAGGGCAAAGGGCGCCTCAGAGGAAGCTTTTACCAGCACCCTTCCTCACCCTTCCTCCACCCCGCTGCCTCTGAGCTGCTACGGTATGTGCGCATTCCCAAAATGTGCACGTTGTACATTGTTCAACGGCATTGAAAAAAGGGGCTTGTGGCCGTTTTTCACACTTACGACCGTTCCAGCCTCCCGTTGCACAGTTGCAACACGCGGTCAACATGCAGGCGCTGCGGGACCGGCCTGTGTTTTATGATGGATGCGATGTCCGGGGGGGGGGACGGACACACAGGTTCCCTTTTGCGACCTTCCGATGAGCAAAGTCAATGGGGAAGCCAGATTCCCTTAACAACCACCTTGCAAACTTAAAATAGTTGCCGTTATTATTAACCATTGTGGCAAGAAAGGTCGTAAAACGGGGGCATCTTTCACTTCGCTGCCTTTCTTAAGCCACAGACACGTTGGGCTCGTAAGTCAAAGGCTACTTATGAAACAAGCAAGTGATGTGAATTTATAGTTTCAGATTGTAAAATTCAGATTTAAAATACTGCAGGAGGGACAATGCTGAGGAGGCAAAGGTTTCCTTGGGTTGTAAAAATTGGAGGCTGATTTAGTCAGGCACCTTCCTGCCTGCTGTGTGTGTGTGTGTGTGTGTGTGTGTGTGTCCGCATACACACGTGCCAGATGAGCTGTGAAACTTGCAACAACAAAGGTTACAAGGAGCCCTCCCTTGCAGAGCTGCCCCATTCCTCTTTTTAATGCACCGGCATGAGAACAATGGAAAAGGGCCTCCCCACCACCTACCAACCCTGCAAAGATGCCATTTTGCAGCTCCATTAAGTAGGTAGGCGAATAGCAAGGTTACCTCTAGGTGAGCTCGGCGGGGAGCCACAGCCAAGAAGCCGCTTTCCTGGTGATGTGAAATGACTGAGAAAGTGGCAAGAGATGGGCTGCACCTGGGCTGAAGGTGAGAGCAGGAAGGTTTATATGCAGATTGTCACAAGAAGACCTCAGAGAAATCCTTTCATCAACATGGAAACTAATGTGCTTACTATATTATAATATTAAATAATATTAATTTTAAGTAGAGCCAGATGTTTAGAGTGGATTTGGCATTGTTATCCACCTATTGAGCCCTTCCCAAGGACTTGGGATAGGCAGGTGGTGGTGTTTGAGGGTGTTAACAGGTATTGTAGCAGGAGGTTAGCTGTCTTTTGCAATTGACTGATGGGGATTATTTTTATTTAGGCACCGCCAGACTCTACAATGACTCTGGAAAGCTCACAACATAACAGGAAGAATAAGGTACAAAGTGTGTGTGTTTGTGTGTGTATAAAATCCAGGCTTTCAAGATTGAGGACAGCTCTTCCCAAAGACCAAATCCCACAGATTTGGGGCTTCCTGGGGTTAAATCAGGCTTGTGTGCATGCTATTGAAAACGTTTCTGCATACTTTCTCCAAGGTCATCTCTCTCACTCTCTTTCTGTGTGGTTACCCGCCCACCCCCACCCTCCAGTGACATTCCTTGGCATGCCATGCTGTAAAAGAGGAAGACATTTCGGAGATAATTGCCCACACAAGAGCATTGAAGTAACCTGCTTAGGACTTCAAGCAGGCATGGAGATGTTGCTGGGAAATGTGGAAAGGCTCCAGGCTTTTATTTTGGTTATGTTTTTGTGTTTGCTTTCTCCCTTGCCCTCTTCAAGCTGTGCGGTGGCTTGAACCATCTGGCAAAGCAAAATGCAGCATATTAAAAGACTCAGCACGAGAACTGAACGACTCCTTCATGCTCCTTCTCAGGCTGCATGGTAACATTCCACGGATTTTTAGGAACAGGGAGAGGCGGCTATTTCCCATTATTGCTTTTCCTACCTCCTCTCCTCCTTTCGTTTCACGGAAAAGAGAAGGTAGCTGTGGCCATACTTGTTAGCTGATAAATACAAAATTGTATTGATAATGCAGAATTGAAGCTGAAGACTCACACTGGGAAGATAAAGCAGGCTGCACAGCTCTTCACGTGAATTAACCCTAATGCAACTCTGCAAAGGGCAAATCTTGGAGTTCGTTAACAGGAGCACGGTCCAGATTGGGGGTGCAAATGGAACACTACTTTGCCAAGGTCTGAGCCAAGGATTTGGAGCCTTGCCACCAGTTCTGAGCACTCCAATTTAAAAAGGACAGTAACACACTGGAGCAACTTTGGACAACAGCTACCGGGATGGAGGCAAGTCTGGAGAAGAAGCTGAAGAACTACCAGATCTGGGCAGGCTTAGCCAATAGAGGAGACGAGTGAAGACAGTAGAAATCTATCCTTGCTTTCTTTAAGTCAATCTTGACTCTTGGCAATAGTCAGGCAAGACCTGGCAATATTTCCAAAAGTGGCCTGTCCTGGTCTCCTTCTTCCCAGGGCTGAGAGAGGGGAACCGGCCCCAGCCCCCAGCTACCCAAGCCCAAGCCAGGACTAGAACTCAGTTCAGCATCTTAATCACTAGACCCGTGATGGCGAACCTATGGCAGGTGAGCTACAGGTGGCACACAGAGCCATTTGTGCAGGCACATGAGCCTCAGCCAAACTTACCTGCCCTGCGCATGCGCACAACTCCCAGCAGATTTGCGGCCTGCTTGAGGCCATTTTCGCCCTCCCGGAGGCCCCCAGAGGTTAGTCTCTGCAGCCGAGGGAAGCTGAAAAACGGGCCTTCCAGAAATACCGGAAGTGATGAAATGGGTCCGTTTTTCAACCTCAAAAAGCTGCAGAGGCTTCTCTTGAGCCTCCGGGAGGGCAAAAACGGCCTTCCCTGGGCTCCAGGGGCCCTCCGTAGGCTGAAAACGGGCACTTCCAGTATTTCCGGAAGGCTTGTTTTTCGGCCTCCCGAGGCTGCAGAGGTTTCCCCCAGGCCTCCAGGAGGGAGAAAAAGGCCTCAAACAGGCCGAAAATCAGCTGAGAGGCATGTGCATGCGCAGTGCAGGGCATGTTGCACATACATGCGCAGGGGGGCGGGACACATTGCATTGTGGATGCCAGCACTTCCATGCCTGCATGCGCACTTTTGACACAACAGAACAAAGAAAGGTTCACCATCACTGTACAAGATCAAGCTGGCTCTCCGATCAGATATCAGAAAGGCTGCCACCCAGGAAAGGGAATGCAGATGTCCTCAGTCACCCCAGAGAGCAACAGCAGAATCTGTGGGAAACTAGATTCAGATTAAGCCACTGTATGGAGTGGTATGTTCCTCTTCATGAAGGGGTTTAAATAGAGAATGGATATTTATCTGTGAAATGCTGTAGCAAGTCCTGCCCAGAGACACTTTGAAGAACAAGATGGGTGTCATATAAATGAAATAGAGGAGGAGGAGGAGCAGGAAGCCGCCAAACCAGGTGAGTTGTAATGGTAAAGCATACTTAGTCCCTTCCCCGGCCTTCTCACCGTCTCTGCTCACCTGCTTTGGGGGAACAAGCCATGGCAGGACTCCCCCTCTTGGCTGATTCTGTGAAGCTGGGAAGGAAAAGGAGATCGGGAGGACAGGATAGGACAGGATAGGAGAGAGCAGAGTTGGAAGGGACCTTGGAGATCTTCTAGTCCAACTGCCTGCTCAAGCAGGAGACCCTATACCATTCTGGACACCTGGATGCCAATCTCTATCACCAGTGGCAGAGCACCTGTAACTTCTAGAGGGAAGCCGTTCCACTGATTAATTGTTCTCACTGTCAGGAAATTTCTCCTTAGGTTGCTTCTCTCCTTGATGAGTTTCCATCCTTTTCTGCTTGTCCTCCCCTCTAGTGCTTTGGAGAATAGGTTGACATCCCCCGCTTCTTTGTGGCAACCCCTCAAATATTGGAGCACTGCTCTCCTGTCTCCCCTGGTCCTTCTCTTCCCTAGACTAGCCAGGCCCAGTTCCTGTAAACATTCTTCATATGTTTTAACCTCCAGCCCCCTCATACCCTGGTTGCTCTTCTCTGCACTTTTTCTGGAGCCTCAACATCTTTTCTGTACTGTGGCAACCAAAACTGGATACAGTACTCCCAAGTGTGGGTTTACTAAGGCATTATAAAGTAATACTAAGAGAGGAAGACCTTTGCTTTAATTCTGCAAAAGAGGGAGAGGGACAACCAGAGGCTTCAGAAACCAACTTCCACAGCATCGTCTCTGAGCTACAGAAGTGTGCGAATTGTGCATCCAAGCCACCCCACTGTTTGTCACTGTTCTTGATGCAAACCACTTGGACATTCACAGACCTCCCAAGCTCATTTGGTTTAACAGAGGAAAAAATGATGGATGGAGTAGATGAGATACATCGAGTCTTCACAAGATATGCGGTGAGGAACCAATTACCAAGAGAGATCCATGTCAGATTTACCAAAAAAACTATTAAAA
>BHEV01006085.1:0-13793 GCA_004319985.1 Emydocephalus ijimae | reverse complement strand
CTGGTTCGGTTCACGACGTTTAAATAAAGAGCTTGAAACGAAGTCACCGACTCCTGGCGTCTGTTTGCGGACACGACAGGTTTATCAATATATATAAAAGCAATCATCACAAAATCCCCAGAACCGTAAAGCCCACAAACTTGAAATTTGGCAGGTATGTTCCTCTTGGCTTCTAGGTGCTCACTAAGAAAGGATTTTTCAAAATGACCACTGGAGTATGAGTATTTTGGAATATTGTTATTAACACGCTCTGATGCTAGGGAGTTCGACTACCCCGCGCCACCTGAAAAGAAATCTGTGCCAAATGTAAAACACAAGGAGAGGAGAGGAGTTTCAGATTTAGTTTCACAGCGCCAAGCAGCTTTAGTACAGAACAACTGAGCTAAGCCACACCCGGATCCTTGCTATCTTGCTGTCCTTCTTGCTCAAACAGCAAATACTGTTTCAGTTTCCATGTTTCAGTTTCCAGACAGCCCTCAACTCTCTCACACACTGACAGGATGCTAGCCAGATAAATACCGATGGATGCTGGTAGGCTGAAGCAGAATTTTTTTCCCTTATTTTCCTCCCCAAAAACTAAGCCTGATGACATAGTTTCGTAGCAAAGCACGGGTATAGAGCTAGTTCAACATACGCAAGAAATTAACCAAGCTCAGAGAGCACCAAGAACCCATCAATCTTATTTTAGCTGACATTTCCCACAACATATGAGTGTCTTTCATCCTCATAGTCCTTCTTTATTCCACTTTGTTTCCTGAACACAAATTCTGAAGGAACTCTCATCATGATTCCCCTTCCACCAGCTTCGTCAACATTACTTCCTTACTGTTCCATGTAAAGATAGATAAAATATCTCCTGCCGGAGCTTCTGTTTCCCTTATGGCTAAGTCACAAATTGTGTGGCATATGTGTAATATTGGAACAAGTTGTTGTTGTTGTTTTTTCAGAAAAAAAGGCAAATATTCTTGTATTCCTTCCCTCTGAGTTACAGACCAGTCTGGTTTTTCCAAGTGGACATAAAAGGTCTCATAAGAAGCAAGGATGAAAGAGGATAAGGACTAAGTTACAGAAGTGTACAACTGGAAGAAACTATTTAGGCCATCAAGCCCATATCAAAGCATCATTGCCAAATCATCCTGTTCTAGAGAAATCATCCTTTCTTCTAGAGAACTCACCTCTAGCTCTAACATAATCCTAGCAATGAAGGTTTTACCTATGCAACTATCTAAAAATGACCTCACCTTCAAATGGATTTCAGAACTAGGATGTTGTACAAGATGGCCAGGCTAACCCTGAGGGAGGGGTCAAACATGTCATCAGTCTCAAGTCCCTTCACCCCCACAAGAGATCTAAGCCCAGCCCACCTTGAATTCTTACCGCCAGTTTACTTTGACCATTAGTAGTTCAGATTCTTGTAGAGAGCATTAGCTTACAATAAACCTAGAGAGCAGTTGTCCTCAACTAACACCAGTTCCTTTAGCAACCATTCGAAGTTAAAATCTCGCTGAAAAAGTTACTTATGACTGTTTTGCACACTTATAATCTGTTGCACTGTGGTCAGGTGATCAAAATTTGGATGCTTGGCAATTAGTTCATATTTGTGACGGTTGCAGTGTCCTGGGGTCATGTGCTCCCCTTTGGCAACCTTCTGACAAGCAAAGTCAACGAGGATCCTAGATTCACTTTAACAACCGTGTTATGAACTTAACAATTGAACTTAACAATTCACTTAACAACTGTAGCAAGAAAGGTTATTAAATATTGCAAAGTTCTCTTTACAACTCTCTTTTCACAAAGCAACAGAAATTTTGGGCACAATTGTGGTCATAAGTCAAGGACTATATGCTTTCACTTGAGTTGCCTGGATTCCCGATTTCCTGCACTTGACAGATTTTTTTTCCTGAAAATTCCATGTTTTTCTTAATACTTCAATCACCAAATATGCTTTATCATTTAACTATTCTTCCTGCACATCTTTCCTCTCCTCTCCTCTCCTCTCCTCTCCTCTCCTCTCCTCTCCTCCCCTCCCCTCTCCTCTCCTCTCCTCTCCTCCCCTCCCCTCTCCTCTCCTCTCCTCTCCTCTCCTCTCCTCCCCTTTCCACTCCTGTCGATTCAAACTGTTGATTCAATGCAACCCATATAACAATTCAGAGTCATTATGCCTTGCATTGGACCATCGGAAACAACAGTGGAAGCAAGAAAGCAGGAAACAATTGGAACGCCTCTAGAACATCCCAGGGCCCCAATAGGAAAGTGGCAACTTGGAGGTATTTAATGGATTAGTCACAACCCACCTCCTCCCCATGCATACTATGCTCTCTTCCTTTTCATCCTGGTTAATTGAATTTTAACTGAATTTAAATGTATGGTTCTTATGTTGTTTTAATGTTTTATATGGTATTTAATTTCAGGACTGTAAGCTGGCTAGCGTTCCTTCTGCAAGATGAGCAGCACAGAAGTTTAATAATAAATAAAAATCAAGGATTGGAATGCAACCATGGAACTAGCAGGAATTAACAAAATTAGCAGACTTCCCATAAAAGTCTGCAGAGATTCTCAGTCCTCCAGGTCATGGTTGTCCCAAAGGTGCATTTTCAGGAGGCAACTGGACTTTCTGTTTTTCTTTTTTTCTTTTGAAGATGTTTTGCTTCTCATCCAAGAAGCTTCTTTAGCTCTGATAGGATAGTGGGGAATGGAAGGATTTATATTCCTTACAGATGTTAATTTACATCCTTTTAGAACAGGGGCAAACTCAATTTCATTGAGGGCCACATCAGGGTTGTATTTGACCTGGGAGGAGAGGCAGGGGGCATGGTCTGCTCAACATCACTTGTGTCAGGGGCACCTATGGCGGCCTGGGTGCTCTACAGGTGAAAACGGGCTCCTAAGCTCTCTTTTCAGCTGTGATGGCTTCCTGCAACCCTCTGCCAGTAAAAACGGAGCTCAGTAGGGCCACCCGCAGCACTCCCAAGCTCTGTTTTCACTGACAGAGGCACCGTGAGGTGGTCCTTTGCTGTTTCCAGGGCAACCCCACTGGTGGGATTCAAAAATTTTTTTTACTACTGGTTTTGTGGACTTGGCTTGGTGAGCATGGCAGGGGAAGGATATTGTAAAATCTCCAGTCAGAGGTGGGATTTTCCAGTTCTCCGAACTACTTAAAAATTCCACGACCAGTTCTCCAGAGCTGGTAAGAACCTGCTGAACACCACCTCTGGGAAGCCCCATGGGCCAAATCTATGCTCCTAGGCCTTGAGTTTGACACCCCTGTTTTAGAGGGTCATTGAAACACTTGCAGGCTTATCTGTGTCTTCTTTCCATACTTTTTTATTTGTTGATTTATTTATTTGTCAAGCTATTATAAGATAACAGATATAAGTATGAACATAGTTATGAATACATAAAATGGATACATATAAGAAAAATAAAAAGAAACAATAGGACAGGGATGGTAGGCACATTGGTGCACTTATGCATGCCCCCTACACACCTCTTAGGAAAGGGGTGAGGTCAATAGTAGACAGTCTAAGGTTAAAGTTTTTGGGGTTTGGGGAAGAAAGCACAGAGTCAGGTAGAGTATTCCAGACATTGATCACACTGTTGCTGAAGTCGTATTTCCTGCAATCAAGTTTGGAGCGGTTTACCTTGAGTTTGTAGCCTTACTTCCTTGTACTCATCTTTTAAAAACACTGATGTTGAACATGGACAAACTATGAATCCACCTTTTAAAAAATGTTCTCCTGGACTCCATATATAGTAAAAATGAATCAGGCCCCATGACTTGTAATAACAAGCATTTCCACATTTTTCTTTTTATTAGTTCATGATGCACGTGATGCACATATTCTTAGGATTAAAAAGATGCAATTATATATGGTTTACCACCAATAATCAGGTCACACCAAGAAAGTTCTGGGGAAAAGTGTTTCAGAGGATCTTTTGCCTTGGATTTCTGAAATGCAAAGAAGGGAAAGCAGGTCAACAAGTCTGCTGTCGTTTAAAAAAAAAACAGTCCCTACTGTGTATCACAATGGAATATCTCTTATAAATCTTGGAGACTTTGGATGGTAGGGGTGGGAATGAGTCAATCACAAACCAGAGAAAGAGTTTCAGGGAAGGAGAAATGCAAGCGGTAGGTTGAAAGCGCAAATGTTCACCGATCAGATCATGAAATCCGTAGAGGAGATGGCATTGCTATCTTCTATAAAAAGTCCCTACATCTAAAAAACATCCAAGTTGCCCAGGAGCTTGCTCTTCCTGAGACCATCATCTGTGAACTATCCTTAAATATCACATTTCGATTCTTACTATGTTACAGAGCACCTGATTATGACATCGAACATGTAAACAAGCTAAATACACTACAAACATGGGCAGAATCCTCCCCACACGCTTTTATCTTTCTTGGTGACTTCAATCTATCTCATATTAACTGGACCCTTAACGAATGTACAACTGAACCCACACATGCAACCTTCTACAATGCAGTAACAAATCTGGGACTAGAACAACTAGTAACCAACAACACTAGACTTAACAACTGCCTCAATCTCATCTTCTGCAATAGTTTGAATTCAATTAGAGAATACAAATTAAAGAACCCTTTTCCAACAGTGACCACAATATGATTGACTTTTGTCTCAACATACGTCCACACAAAAATCATCACAATGATGTAATCCCCAATTATAACTTCAAAAAAGACAACTATGATCTTATAATCAACAATCTCTCATCCCTTGATTGGCAATTTCTATTCACTGGATGCAATACTGTAGAAGACCATTACAACATATTTTTACTTGAAGTCAAAAGAGTCATCAAACTATATGTACCATTAACAGCTTCCCCCCCCCCCAAAAAAAGCAAATTACCCATATCAATAAGGAAGCTTCAATCCAAAAAGAAGTCACTATGGTGGAAAAACAAATCTGGTCACGTTGCTAACTTCAAAAGCCGATACAAAAATTTATGCCACCAGATAAAAACTGAATGCACCAATTATCACATGAAACAAGAATAAAACCTTCTACGCACTAATTCCACGTGCGCTTTCTACAATTTTGTAACCAACAAACTAAAAGACTCAAGGTCCATCCCACACCTGAAAGGACCTAATGGTAAAGACTGCAATGACAACACCATTAAAGCCAACCTCTTTAACACATTCTTTGGCTCAGTATTTGTAAACACCAATGGATCATGCCCAGTATTTCCTAGCCAAACCACAGAAAACTACAATGATCTAATACATATCAATTTTACAGAAGACAATATTGAAAAAGCACTACATAATCTAAAACCATTTCTATCTATTGGACTGGACAGAATATGTGCCTACTTCTTTAAAAAGCTATCCACTGCCATAGCCGAACCTCTAAGCATAATCTTTGAAAAATCTTTCAGGAGCAGCTCCTTGCCAAAACTATGGTCATAAGCCATGGTCATCCCCATCTTCAAAAAGCAAGACCCCAGTTGAAAATTACAGACCAATCTCTTTATGCTGCATCATCTGTAAAGTCATGGAATCAATTATTAATCAATCCATCATCCTTCACTTAGAAACAAACAACCTACTCCCTAATAAACAATTTGGTTTCAGGAAAAAAACTATCATGTAATCTGCAACTCTTACACTGCAAAACATGGACTACACAACTCGATCAGGGCAAAGCAATAGACGCAATCTACATAGACCTCTGTAAAGCCTTTGATTCAGTGGTACATGACAAACTACTCCTAAAACTAAAATCTTATGGTATCTCTGGACAACTGCATAACTGGATAGAAGCATTCCTATCAAACAGACAACAAATGGTTAAAATTGGGAGTGTCCTGTCAAATTCTGTCCCTGTCAACAGTGGTGTCCCCCAAGGCAGTGTTCTAGGACCAACTCTTTTCATACTGTACATAAATGACCCCTATGATCATATCAAGAGCAACTGTGTTCTCTTCACTGATGATGTAAAGCTATTTAACACCACAAACAATACTGCTACCCTTCAAAAAGACCTCGACTATGTATCAGAATGGTCAAACAAATGGCAACTTCAAATCTCAACAAAAAAAATGCTCTGTCCTACATATTGGCAAAAAAAATCAGAAAATAAAATACAAGCTGAGTAGTCAAGACCTTATTGATGATCCAAACTCTGTCAAGGATCTTGGAGTACTCATCTCTAATGATCTGTAATGAACTTACAGCCCACTGTAACTACATAGCTAAAAAGGCATTAAGAGTTGTTAACCTAATCTTACGTAGCTTTTTCTCTGGTAATATTACACTAATAACTAGAGCATACAAAACATTTGCTAGACCAATACTCGAATACAGCTCATCAGTCTGGAACCCACATTACGTATCTGACATTAACATAGTTGAGAAAGTCCAGAAATATTTCACAAGAAGAGTTCTCCACTCCTCTTCTCGTTGCAGAATACCTTATGCCACCAGACTCAAAATTCCAGACCTAGAAAACTTAGAACTACATGGCCTTCGGTCCGATCTCAGTATAGTATATAAAATCATACATTGCAATGTCCTACCTGTCAATGAATACTTCAGCTTCAACTATAACAACACAAGAGCAAACAACAGATACAAACTAAAGGTTAACCACACCAAACTTGATTGCAGGAAATACGACTTCAGCAACAGAGTGGTCAATGTCTGGAATACTCCACCTGACTCTGTGGTTTCTTCCCCAAACCACAAAACTTCAACCTTAGACTGTCTACTATTGACCTTACCACTTTCCTAAGAGGTGGGGTGTGCATAAGCTCACCAATGTGCCTACCGTCCCTGTCCTATTGTTTCTTTTATTTTTTTTTTCTTATATGCATCCATGTATTCATAACTATGTTTTTACTTATACCTATTATCTTGTAAGCAATTGACAAAAATAAATAAAGAAAAAAACAAACAAACAAATAAATAAATAAATGCCTGAAGTAATTCTGTGTTAATCATCCCAAGCCATGAACTGATTATTTTCCTTAATATGCTAAACTTTTTGACATCTCTCTCTCTCTCTCTCTCTCCCTCCCTCCCTCCCTCCCCGCCCCCCCTCTCTCTCTCACACACACACACACACACCAAGGATGCTGCCTTTATCTGCGATAGAGAAGATGTGTTACACAGGACTTAGTGTAAAATATTTAATGCCTATTTTTAATATACTTTTTTCTCTGAGATCTTCCTTTCAGCTACTCACGTGTACTATTTGGAATGCAAATGTCCATACTACTGAGTGTTTTATATATACCTATTATTAGTTCATTTTGGAAACTTAATTGTGTGTGCGAGTGGATTTACCCTTTGGTAAAGACTATAATCTGAAATGTCCTTGTGGTCACTGAGCTTGGTTGTTTTCTTGCAGACACTTCATTATTAAACTAGGTAACATCATCAGCGCTAGTAGAAATGGGGTTTGCTCTCATTTAATGACTTGCCCTGTCAGTGCATATGCTGTTTTGAATAGGGCTTTGTGTCTGCTGTCAAGAAGCAGAAAGAAAAATGGTAAGGACAATCATAGGAACCATGAAGCAAGACTAAAATGCAATAAAGCTCTACAATTTGAGAACTTCCCAATGACCAGCAGTGATTTCAGTGAAAATCTTCTTGAGGAATGCTTTCCTTTGAAAATTATTCTTCATATATCTTGCTCCGGACCTTTGTAACTTCTTTTCCTTTCCTTCTTCTCTCTCTTCTTCTCTCCCCTTTTTATCCCTTTGTCTATCTACCTCTATTTCCCTCTTCTGTATTCCCCTTTTCTGTTGCTTTCCAGCATTATACTTATTTTTTGAATTATTTTTCTTTTCTTTGGTTGTTTTTTTAAGTCTTAAATTCTCCATCCTCTTCCCCCCCCTTTCCTTTTTCTTCCCCAGATAGAATTACTTGTTCATTAAAGATGGCTTCTTCTTTGTCCCAGCCTTTTTGTTTTGCAGTCTTTTGTTTTGCAGTCTTTTGTTTCTTGTTGTTTCTCATAGTTCCAAATCTCCATTTCTAGAAATTGAAAAATGAAGCCAAAGGAACCCTTTCCTTCTTGTGCATCTTCCAAAAGTAGTGCCATTGTAGAAATTTTTAAACAACCATCCAATTGATTTTAGTCATTCAAATATAATAGCCAAAAATCTAAAAGTCACCAAGTAATCCAAATACACACAAGCTGTTTCTTTTTGCTCTTTCTTTTTTTTCCACTTTCTCTTCCTGGGGTTACTATTTAGTTGCAAAGTTTCAGTTCAAATGTATCTTTTAAAAGTCTTATTGAAATTTTACTTTAGATTCTTTTAAAGTCCAGGCAGTCTCCTCCCTCTTCCAGATCCTGCCCTTATTCTTTTTCTCTCCCTTCCTGCTTATAGAAGAAAAAGGTTTTAATGTCCAGAATTCTTTATTCTCCCTTTGGCATTTAGTTATATTTTCAGCTTAATTGCCTGTTGATGCCAAAGCGGATTTTTCCAATTTCTTATCCTTAATTGTCAATATAAGGAAGGAGAGAGAAGGGAAAAAAAGTCAAACCTTTCCCTTTTTACTTTCTTTTGCTGCTTCCGACTCTTCTTTGGGAGCGATGTTATTTCTTGTAAAATTTAAATTCCAGGGTACCTTAGTTATTGCTTTTTCAACTTAGCCCGGTCAGCCAAAACTTTCACTTCTTATCTTCCTCCTGCATGTTCTTCTCTGGTTGAGATCTTCTTTGAGGTGGCCATTTCTGACCACCACTCCTACCGCCTTTGGGAAAGGGAGTAATGGCCAGCTGAGGAGGAGAGATGCGGCTCTCCTTGACCCTGTTGGCAGTCTCTCCCTTCTTCACCACCTCTACGGGGTGGCTTAGCCCCGAAGCCAGCCAGCTCAGGACACTCCAGCAGCGAGCCCAGGCAGAAACCGTGCACGATCGCAGAAGCCCTTCAAACGCCAAAGCCCTTCAAACCGGAAGACCTATTTAGAGATAATGGGTGAAAATCTAACTGAAAGGGGGATTCTGTAAAGGTACATGAGATTGTGTTGTTATATTTAAAATAGAAATAACTTTAGAAAATTGGAAACAACATATGATTAGAATGAGGGATAGAATGGTTAGTGTAACTTAGTGAAATGTTTCTGAATAAAGTAAATGAAATAAAATAAATGAGAAAATTGAATTAGGAAGGACTGGGAACACTTTAATTAGTCAATGTTTTATAAAATATAAGTGAAGGGGGGGGAATTAACTATGGAAAGCTTATAATTGTTCCCATAGAAGTATGATATTTAATTGAAAAGTAACGTGAAAAATGTTAAGTCTGTAATGAATATTAATATTAATGATAGAATTGAATTGGAATGGAATGTTGTTTTAATTATATACATTGTTAAGCCTGGGTTCCCCAACCAGGGTTAAGGAGACAAGCTAAACAGAATGTGCAGCGTTAGTCAGATAGGCACACAGATAAATGAGTGAGATAAGTTTGTATGTTTTGTTAACATACAGTAAAAATAACAGATACGCTTGTGCTATCAAAATATAGTTTATTCCATTTAGAGTTTATAGCATAGTCAAAATAACAGTCCATTAGTCATGTATCATTTAGTCAGTCCATTCAAGGATATTCAGTTCGCAAAGTCCGTGCAGAAATATCCTATGTCAGTTCACTTACTTATCAGTCCTTTGTTTATCTCTCCCGTTCGAGCAAAGCAGTCTTGAGTCCATGCAGCAATCAGGGATCATCAAAGCCAGAGAGAGCAAGCTGCCGTTGCCTTGCTTCTTTTAAAGTGCTTTTACAACCACTCCCTTAATTACATTCCTACAGTTAAAGTTGCAGACACTTTAACATATAAACCATGATTACATAATTATTATTTTACCTAAACCAGTTAGGGTAAACAATGTTATCCCTAACATACATTTATAATTTTTTTTCTTTTTTTTTCAAGAATACAGTGTGTAGTTTAAGAATGTACCAAGCAGAATCCGAATGGAAGTTGTGTATTATATCGAGTGTTACAACTTTAGTGGAAAGATATAAAGGTGTCATACTCCAATCAGTAACTACAGGAGAAATTTTGTTTAATGAGAAAAGATAATAGACAATTGAAACAGGACATACAAAAAATATAAATACAATGATTTGAATTGAGATGAAATAATTAAAATAAAATTGAGGAAATTAAAGGAGGGGAGAAGCCATGTAGAAAATGTAAAATTGTAATAAAATATGGAATAGAATATAAAAATGAGCATGAACCTGAATTTGTGTCTGTACGAAGAAATGTAACCCGGGATTATGCTGCTTTCAAAAAAGATGTTTTAATTGTATTTCTTTTCTTTTTGTGAATACTCAAATAAAATTTACAAAAAAAGAAAAAGAAAAAGAAAATTATTCTTCAAAGAAACCTTGGGACAAATGCAACATGGCAGTGTAATCCCCACTAGTGCCAGTTTTTCAAAATGGCAGTGTAATCCCCACTAGTGTAAAGGTAATGAAAAATGCATCTAGATCCTCATTTCATATTATTGCAGGCACCTATTAAAATAAATACTTAATTTCTTTCTTCAGATGGATTTTATTTATTTATTTGCAAAGGTAGGTATTAATGTGCCAACAAAACAGCACTGACTTTCAGATCAGAATGAGTAAAATGATGTGTGAAATTGTTTTAACCTTCTGATAAATGAATGTTTTGTGACTGATCAGGACTACTGGAAGACTTTGTGAGAATATATAGAATAGAATAACAGAGTTGGAAGGAACATTGGACTTTTTGAACTCAAGCAGGAAGCCCTATAACATTGCAAATAAATCATTGTCCAATATCTTCTTTAAAACCTCCAGTTCTGAAGGAAAGCTGTTCCATTGATTAATTGTTCTCAGTGTCAGAAAATTCTTCCTTAGTTTTAGGTTGGTTCTCTCCTTAGCTAGTTTCTATTCATTGCTTCTTGTTCTGCCTTCAGGTGCTTTGGAGAATACCACATGCTTTCAGACTTTGATCAAATTGCCTTTTATCAAAGCACAAGATGTATCATTTCAGGATAGCCTGATAGCTGGTTCTAGTTACTCAAATCATAAAAAAAGAAAAACTGCAGAATTGAAAAGAATGCACTTCTAAAGCCATAATAATATTGAGGTACATATAGCAGATGTTTTAAACACTGGCACCCAAATGTAGGGTCAAGAGGAAGCAAATGATGAAAGTAGTATCACAGCCTCACATCCTAAGCCACATCCCTTTTCTATATACATTGTGACATAATGAGCTGTGATAGTATAGTGGTTAGGATACAGTAGTGCAAGCTACTTCTGCTGACAGCTGACTGCTGGCTACAATTTGACAGGTCAAATCCCATCAGGTTCAAGGTTGACTCAGCCTTCCATCCTTCCGAGGTAGATTAAATGAGGACCTAGATCTTGTAAATCGCTTAGAGGAGGCTGAAAAGCATTGTAAAGCAGTATATAAGTCTAAGTGCTATTGCTATTACACACATGTACATAAGAGTTGGAGCTCATAGTGGGATACTTCTGTGGGTGCCTATGTTTACACTATGTGCAAAGCATTTGTCTTCTCCAGAAAATGTAACTCAAAAATAACAACTAATGAAGAACAAGAGACGGATAGTAGTTTATTCAGTCAGCCAAAAATATGTACCCTATGTGCAATCGATCAGCCAAGTTATATGAACAGCTCTCTATATAACATAACAGTATCCTATCCTATAGCCACCCCGTAGAGGTGGTGAAGAGGGGGGAGACTGCCAGCAGGGTTGAGGAGAGCTGCATCTCTCCTCCCCAGCTGGCCATTACTCCCTTTCCTGGAGGCGGTTGCAGCAGTGGTCAGAAATGGCCACCTCAAAGAAGAACTTGACTGGAAAAGAATGTGCAGGAGGAAGATAAGAAGAGAAAGTTTTGGTTGACCGGGTTAAATGGAAAAAACAACAACATAAGGTACCCTGGAATTTAAACTATAAAAAATAACATTGTTCCCAAAGAAGTTTTCAAGCAGCAAAGGAGAGAGAGAAGGGAAAGGATTTGGGTTTTTTTTTTGTTTCTTATACTGACAGCTAAGATACTTAAGCAAGAAATTGAAAAAAAAATCCACTTTGACATTAATAGGCATTTAAGCTGAAAATAAAATGTCAAAGGGATAATAAAGACTTCTGGATATTTAAAAGCTTTTAAAAACAGGAAAGGAGAGAAAAAGAATAAAAGGGCAGGATCTGGAAAAATGGAGGAGATTACCTGGAATTAAAAGGAATTTACAGTGAAATCTTAATAAGATTCCTAAAAGATACATTTTAACTGAAATTTGGCAACAAAATAATAGAACCCCAGGAAGAGAAAGTGGGAAAAAGAAGCAAGAAGAAACTGCTTTGGAGTATTTGGATTATTTGGTGATTTTTGGATTTTTGGCTATTGCATTTAAATGACTAAAATCAATCGGTTGGTTGTTTAAAAGTGTTTAAAATGGCACCACTCTTAGAAGAATTGAAAATGGAACTTAAAAAACAGAAAGAAGATGCACAAGAAGGGAGAGGTTCTTTTGGCTTCGTATTTCAACTCTTAGAAATGGAGACCTGGAACTATGAGAAACAACAAGAAATGCTTTCAGAAGAAGAAGATTGGGACAAAGAAGAAGCCATCTTTAATGATCAAGTAATTTTACATGGGAGAAAAAAAGGAAAGGGGGGAAAGAGAGTGAAAAGTTTAAGATTTGAAAAAACAATAAAAAAAGAATAGTTTGAAAAATAAGTATCATATTAGAAAGCAACAGGAGAGGGGATTACAGAAGAGAGAATTAGAAGTAGAGAGACAAGGGGGTAAAAAGGGGAGGGAGAAGAAGAGGGGGAAGAAGGAAAGGAAAAGAATTTATAAAAGACAGAAACAAGATATAGTGAAACAGGGAAAAGGTATAAGAATTGAAAGTATAAGCCTGTTTAGAGATAATGGGTGAAAATTTAATTGTAAAAGGGATTCTACAAGGGTACATAAGATAGTATTTTTATATTACAAATAGAAATAATTTTAAAAAAATATGACTTAAATGATGGATAAAATATTTATTGTAATGTAGTGGAACATTTGTTAATAAATAAAGTGAATGAGAGAATTAAATTAGGAAAGGATGGAAACATTTTACTTATAATTAATGATTTATAAAAATATAAGTGAAGAGAAATATGAAAAAAAATTAAGTATGGAAAGTTTATAAGTGTTCACAAGGAAGTATGATATTCAATTGAAAAGAAATGTTAAATATGTTAAGATTTTAATGAATATTAATGATAGAATTGAATTGGAATGGAATGAGTGTTTTAGTTACATATATATATAATCTTTTTTTAAGAATATAGTGTGTATTTTAAGAATGTACCAAGCAGAATTCGATTGGGAGTTACGTATTATATTGAATGTTATAATTTTAAAGGTATACATTAAAGCCTAAATAAGAGTTGAATGGATAAAATTAAAAGATATAAAGGTGTCACATTCCAATTAGTAACTACAGGGGAAAGTTTATTTAATGAGAAAAGATATGAAATTGAAACAGGACAGACAAAAGTACAAATACAATTATTTGAATTGTGAAAAATAAAGTTGAGAAAATCAAAGGAGGGGAAAAACCGTAGAAAATGTAAAACAGTAATAAGATATGGAATAGAACATAAAGATGAGCATGAAATTGAGTTTGGGTGATACCTGGGACCATGCTATTTTCAAAAAAAGATGTTTTATTTGTATTATGGTTTTTGTGTGTGTGAATGCCCAAATAAAATTTATATATATATATATATATATATATATATATATATATATATATATATATA
>BHEV01006084.1:0-11923 GCA_004319985.1 Emydocephalus ijimae | reverse complement strand
GAGGTGGGAGCAGAGTTTGCGTCCCATCAATAGTTCTGCTGGAGTCTTGTTGGTGACGCTGTGTGGAGTGATGTGTTGGAGTTGGAGTATTCTGTTTATTTTTTCGTCAATATTCTATTTATCTTATCTTCAATGTCCCC
This sequence comes from Emydocephalus ijimae, assembly GCA_004319985.1. NCBI lineage: Eukaryota > Metazoa > Chordata > Lepidosauria > Squamata > Elapidae > Emydocephalus > Emydocephalus ijimae. The sequence goes on along the minus strand of BHEV01006084.1, from coordinate 11,783 downwards.
ATAGTCCATTTTGTAGAGAGCTTTTTTCACAAACTGTACCATGCATTTGGCTCTTCCATTAGCCTCAGGGTGCACTGGTGAAGTTAGCGCATGGCGAATACCGTGGTCCGCTAAGTATTGTTCAAAAGGGAGTGCGGTAAACTGAGGTCCATTGTCAGATACCAGAACGTCTGGCAGTCCATGCGTCGCGAATAATCTGTTCAACTTCCGGATGACGGACTCGGTTGCGGTCCTCTTCATTTCGTGGATCTCGAGCCAGTTTGAATAGGCATCCACTGTTAATAGGAACGTATGTCCCTTAGTAGGTCCCGCAAAGTCAATATGGATGCGGGACCACGGTCCCCGAGGAGTTTCCCATTCTGTCGGAGTTGCTTTTGGTGGGGCATTGCTAACTTCCTGGCACTTATAACAAGTCTTTACCCAGGCTTCAATCTGTTTGTCGATTCCCGGCCACCACGCGTAGCTTCATGCGAGCGCTTTCATATGCACGATGCCAGGGTGGCCCTCATGCAGTGTCTTTAATACCGCTCATTGTAACCACTCTGGGACGATGACTCTATCCCCCCACAGGATGCAGCGTTTTTTCAAAAAAAGTTCTGTTTGCCGATTCTTGAAGGGGATGAAGTCATCAGGGGTTTGATCTACTGGCCATCCTCATTCGACCCAGCTAAGGACTCACTTTCAGTTTCGCGTTTTGTTTCGATCGCGATATCTCTAGCTGTTAGCAGTGGTGAATGTAGCGTTTCAATCTGGAGCGTTGCAAGGGTTGGAGCTGGGTCATCGACGGTTTCCGGAAGTGGTGCATCGCTCAATGCGTCCACGTGGGTAATGGCTTTCCCCGGGCGGTGTTGTAGCTTATAATTGTACGCAGCCAAAAACTCCGACCAGCGAGTCATTCTAGGTGATAATATATAGGGGGTTGGCTTGTCTCCGCTATAATCCCCAGCAAAGGTTTGTGGTCGGTAACAACAGTAAAAACTCATCCATAAACATATTCATGAAACCGTTTAACAGCAGATACAACAGCAAGAGCCTCTTTATCGATTTGACTATAGTTACGTTCAGTCTTTGATAAAGTTCTTGAAAAATAGGCAATAGGGGCTTCACTCCCGTTTGGTAACACGTGGCTCAAAATGGCTCCTACTCCAAATGGTGACGCGTCACATGTGATTGTTAAAGGCAAAGTCTCGTTATACTGCATTAAAACAGCATCTGAAGTTAATAGGTTTTTCACTTGTCGGAACGCGTGCTCCTCTTGGTGCCCCCAAACTCAGGTTGCTTTTTTGTCGAGAAGCCAATGTAGGGGTCAGCTATGGTCGCTTTGTGGGGCTGGAAGATGTTGTAAAAATTAATAAGACCCAGGAAAGCTTGGAGATCAATCTTATTTCTGGGGCATTCTTGGGGCGTTCTTGATTGCTCTTAACTTGCTATTGGTGGGGTGAATGCCTTGTTTATCGATTAGGTACCCCAGGAACTCTACTTTATCTGTACACAGTTGACATTTATTTTTTTTAACTTTAAGGCCAGAGTCTTTAAATTTCTGGAGAACCAGTCTAAGACACTCCTTTAGTATTTCTCTATTCAGGGCAGCAATTAAAATGTCATCAAAGTATGGTACGACCCCTTTTATTCCCTGTAATAGTCTCTCCATCAAGCTCTGAAAGATCCCTGGGGCCACGCTAACTCCGAATTGGAGTCGGTTGCACTTAAAAGTGCCTCGGTGCATAACAATCGTTTGTGCCTCTGATGTTTTTTTATCTACAGGCAGTTGTTGGTACGCCTGTGCTAAATCCAATTTAGCGAAGACTTTTCTGCCCCCCAGGGAATGGAGGAGGTGTTGTGCCACCAGCACCAGGTAAGCGTTCTATTGAAGGGCGTGATTCAGGGTGGCACGGTAGTCCCCACAAATCCTTAGTGATCCATCCGGTTTGATGGGTGTTACGATTGGGGTTTCCCAAGGAGCATGGTCGGTTGGTTCTAAAACACCCTGGGCTATTAATTTATCAAACTGCTCGTCAATCTTTGGTTTAAGGGCAAAAGGGACTCGACGAGGCTTAAGGCGGATGGGGGCTACTTCAGGGGTCCCCTTGTACTTGCCTAGTTTGTCTGCAAAGACCTCCTGGAATTCCTGGACGAGGGCCTCCTCCCAGTCGTCGCTGCTGGTTTGGTGAATGCTGGCTACCTCAATCCCAAGTGGAGCAAACCATTGAAGGCCTAACAAGCGAGGCTGACCACGGTCGACGACAGTCAATGGTAAAGATGCCGTATGATTTTTGAATGAGACCTGGACTAGGCTGGATCCAATGACCGGAATTTGGTTTCCTTGATAGTCCTTGAGAATGATTCTTTGGATTCTGAGGTCTTGCCGCCGGATGGCAGGGATTAATTGTTTCAGGGTCTTCCAGGAAACCATTAAGAGGGATGATCCTGAATCGACTTCCTCATGCAGGGCTGGTTTTTGATGGCGACCTTCACTCGGATCTTCTTTGCATCTAATGATGATGCGTTACCAATCGTGATGGTTTGGTGTGCCTCTTCTCATTTCGTTGAATGGGCTAGTGGTTTATTTCTGTAGAAGTGGTTGTTCCATTGGTGGTTTGAATGTTCCCGATTCACAGGACGACTTCCTGTGGGTTGGCGGTAGTTGGTCCCCCTCTGAAGTGGGCTGGATCCTAGCTTGCTTCTACAGACCTTTCCGATGTGGCCTCTCTTCCCACAAATATGGCAGAACGCGTCAAGGAATTTGCAGTCTGATCGTGGGTGGTTTGCCCCACAACCTGCGCATTGATACTGCAGTATCTGGTTACGCTGGTGGCGTTGGTCTCATTCAGACTGGAGCCGGTTGACTTCTTCCTTATCACTTTCTGATGACGATTTGAGGTCCTCGTGGTGGGTTACCATTGCATGTCCCTCAAGGTGAGGTGAGGTTTCACCCCACAACCAGCGCATTGGTACTGCGATTTCTGGCGTTGGTCTCGTTCAGACCGGAGCCAGTTGACCTCTTCTTCATCACTTTCCGATGATGATTCGAGGTCCTCGTGGTGGGCTGTCATTGCCAGTTCTTCTAAGTGAGGTGAAACTTCACTGGTGAGTTGGCGAAGTGGAGCGTGGGTGTGGCGCATTCGAGCAGCCGACTTCCTGGTTGCTTCTGCTGCAGTGGCATCAGCGATGGTATCTGCAAGGCTGATGTCGCCTTTTGCCATCAGCTTACTTTGCATGTGTGGTGCATCTAAACCCAGAACTATTCGGTCTCTTAGAACTTCTTCGAGGTCGGCGAACCTGCAGAGGCCTCCCAGGTTTCAGAGATCCACGATGAAATCTGCAACGCTTTCTCCTTTCCGCTGGTTTCTCTGGTAAAAGTCATGTCTTTGGACAAGCATTGGTACAGTAGGTGCATAGTGGGCCCATAGGAGGGGCTCGAGGACGTCCCAGTCCATGGATTTCACCTCAGCCATTTCACTGGTTTCGCCAGTGCCTTAGCCATCTTAAAAACGGCAGGTCCGCAGTGAGTCAGGAATATCACTCACTTTTTTCCAGTAGTGGCATCCTTCAAGTTGTTGGTCTCCAGAAACATCTGGAACCAGTCCATGTATGAGTCCCAGTCTTCTTGTGCTGGGTCGAATAGAGCGGGTGGTATGGTGCCGCCGGTCATGGTTTCCGCCGTTGATGCGCCTTCAGCCACGTGCTCTGTTTTGTGCTCTTTAGTGTTCAGTCAGCTCTGACATCTCCGCATCCCATCCTCGTCGCCAGTGTTAAGTTCTGCACATGGGTGCAAGGAATGGAGACGAGATGGTGAACAGTGAACTTCAACTCTTTATTAATCATTCTGAACAGAGCAAAACCCTAGGGCAACAGCAGCCCTTTTATAGGCAAGCTGCTGCTCTAGTAACCAATAAGAGACGTGGAGTGTTAACCCCCTTAACCAATGAGAGTGGCTCATTAACAGCCAATCACATTCTCCTGAACGGACCAATCCGATATCGCTATTATCGGCCAATCAGAAGTGCAGGGCTAGAACCCTGCTATTTTCTAAAGCTTTTGATAAACTTTATTTAAGTGTTTTATTAATTCATAACAGAGTTGCTACCAGTAGACAGGCCAGGACATCAGGAGACATGGAGGAGGTCGTAGGAGGGCAACAACCCAGCATTAGGACCGCTACCTCCACCTTTGTGCAAGGAGGTACAGGAGGAGCACTGCCAGAGCCCTGGAAACTGATCTCCAGCGGGCCACAAATGTGCATGTGGTTGCTCAAACGGTCAGAAATAGACTCCATGACAGTGGTATGAGGGCCCGACATGCATAGGTGGGGGTTGTGCTTACAGTCCAACACTGTGCAGGATGTTTGGCATTTGCCAGAGAACACCAAGATTGGCAAATTCACCACTGGCGCCCTGTGCTCTTCACAGATGAAAGCAGGCTCACACTGAGCACATGTGACAGATATGACAGGGTCTGGAGACACTGTGGAGAACGTTCTGCTGCCTGCAACATCCTCCAGCATGAGGATTTGGCAGTGGGTCAGTAATGGTGTGGGGTGGCATTTCTTTAGGGGGGCATATAGCTCTCCATGTGCTCTCCAGAGGTAGCCTGACTGCCATTAGGTACCAAGATGAGATCCTCAGACCCCTTCTGAGACTATATGTTGGTGCGATTGGCCCTGGGTTCCTCCTAATGCAAGACAATTCTAGAACTCATGTGGCTGGAGTGTGTCAGCAGTTCCTGCAAGATGAAGGCATTGATGCTATGGACTGGCCCACCCATTCCCCAGACCCGAATCCAATTGAGCACATCTGGGACATCATGTCTTGCTCCATCCACCAACGCCACATTGCACCACAGACTGTCCAGGATTTGGGAGATGCTTTAGTCCAGGTGTGGGAGGAGATCCCTCAGGAGACCATCCTCCACCTCATCAGGAGCATGACCAGGCATTGTAGGGAGGTCATACAGGCATGTGGAGGCCACACACACTACTGAGCCACGTTTTGACTTGTTTTAAGGACATTACATCAAAGTTAGATCAGCCTATAGTGTATTTTTCCACTTTAACTTTGAGTGTAACTCCAAATCCAGATCTCCATGGGTTGCTAAATTTGAGTTCTATTGATAATTTTTTGTGATTTTGCTGTCAGCACATTCAGCTATGTAATGAACAAAGTATTTAATAAGAATATTTCATTCATTCAGATCTAGGATGTCTTATTTTTGTGTTCCCTTTATTTTTTTGAGCAGTATATTTCCCAGGAGACTGATCTAGTTACCAATACAAGGGCAGAGTATCCACTGTGTCAGTGACATGAATGTTTTTAAGACTGCCAGTTCATCACTCATAATCAAAAGTGCACCCCATCTAATACTGGGTGGATTTCTGTAGGAGTGAATTTCACCAGCATAATTCAAAATTATCAGCTGGAGTCAAAAAGAAAAAAATACATATTGATGCATTGGTCTCCACACTGATCACTCCAGTCTCCTAGCAGAGAACCACAAAAATGTACATTGTGCCATATTTTCTTTAGAAATTTGTTGAATGGGGCAAAACAAAGCCAACACTTCTGTGCTTCTCTACTCATTTCTACCTGCACTTTTTAAAAGCATCTGTTGAAACTACAGATGAAGGGGTATCACCACAAAGACAGAATCACTTCTGGGTTCCCCTTCATTGTTTTGAGGAATAACAGAGAGTTCCTAAAGGTGCTGAAAACGTTATCAAATACTTAGCAGAGCTTTTCTGAAGGCAGAGTGTATACAAAGGAAGTGGAATGAATTGGTGGGAGTATGGCATTGAAAACTTGGAACCGAGTTCTATGAGCACATAGTGCTCATATGAGCACATGCTACCTTATAGATAGCAATAGAGCATTTAAAGAAAGAATGTTGAAGCGTAGTTAATTTATAGCCAGGAGGGATGTCCATTAGAAATGCTTTCAACTGAGTCTTAATTCTGAATGAAAAAGAGCTTTCTGATTATTATGGTCCATGATCTCTCTAATACTTCTTGCTGATTGATGGAGAGGACAGAAGAAGTTCCAGAATCATGTAAAGAAATAACCTCCCATCTTCATCACAATAATTGTAAACAATTTTAATAACTTACTACCTTTTGAACTACAGCAAATATCTTTTTTCTACAATCTCTTCTATGAACAAATCTATAAAGCATCATGCTGTTGCTATTGTTTTTAGTCACTAAGTTGTGCCCGAAAATTGTTGTGCCCAGGAATTGTGACCCCATGGACAATGTTCCTCTAGGCCTTCCTGTCCTCTACCATCCCCCAGAGTCCATTTAAGCTCACACCGACTGCTTCAGTGACTCCATCCAGCCACCTGATTCTCTGCTATCCATTCTTCTTTTGCTCTCAATCTTTCCCAGCATTAGGCTCTTCTCCAGTGAGTCTTTCCTTCTCATTAGGTGACCACAGTATTTGAGTTGCATCTTCAGGATGTGGCCTTTTAAAGAGCAGTCAGGGTTGATCTCCTCTAGGACTGACTGGTTTGATCGCCTTGCAGGAGTCTTCTCCAGCACCATAGTATCAGGCTCTGGGAGCTTACTGGTATCTTGGAACATGCCTGGAGCCTGACACATTGATGAAACGTTGGAGTGGAGATTTGGAAATTATGGGACAGACAGGGCTGCCATGCTAGCTAAGGGGGAGGGGGAGTCTACTGAACTGACATGAGGGCTGTGTGGGAGACTGGACTGAGGGTAGGAGGATTAGGCGTGAATGGGGAGGAGGGATGGGGAGGAGGCGCAGGGGATAATTAGCTTAATGGGCAGATGTTAGGTTTGTTGAGAGGGGTTGGGAAACCGCTATAAAGAGTGCTGAAAGGCAGTTGCTCCATCACTAGCTTTATTCGGGATCTCCGTTGTTGCTGATTGGGATTGGAATTGCTGTGATAAACCTTTGAAATTCACCTATAAGCCTGTGAGCAAAGTGTTTTGCCTGCAAGACTCTCCAGTACCCAGTTGAGGCTGACACATAGTCCAAAGGCCTCAATTCTTTGGTACTTAGCCTTTCTTATGGTCCAACTTTCACAGCCATACATTGCAAACCATAGTCTTGACTATACACACTTTTGTTGGCAGGATGATGTCTCTGCTTTTTAGTATGCTGTCTAGATTTGCCATAGCTTTCCTCCCCAAAGCAAGTGTCTTTTAATTTCTTAACTGTAGTCCCCATCTACGGTGACTTTGGAGCCCAGGAAAATAAAATCTGTCACTACTTCCATTTCTTCCCCATCTATTTATCAGGAATTGAAAGGGCCAGATGCCATGTTCTTAGTTTTCTTAATGTTGAGTTTCAAGCCAACTTTTGCATTCTGCTCCTTCACTTGCATCAAGAGACTCTTTAGTTCCTTTTCACTTTCTGTCATTAGAGTGGTATTATGTGCATATCTGAGGTTGTTGATATTTCTCCCAGCAATCTAAATTCCAACTTGTGATTCATCTAGCCCCGCCTTTCTCATGATTTGCTCTGCATATAAATTAAATAGGCAGAGTGACAGAATACAGCCTTGCCAAACTCCTTTCTCAATTTTGAACCAATCATGGTTCCATGCCCTGTTCCCAATGTTGCTTCCTGACCCACATATAGGTTTCTCAAGAGACAAATAAGATGGTCAGGTACTCCTATTCTTTAAGAATTTGCCACAGTTTGTTGTGATCCATACAATCAAAGGCTTTAGCATAGTCAATGAAGCAGGTGTTTTTCCAGAATGGTTTTATTTGCTATCTCTTGTACAATGTTGAGAACCTCTGTCCATAGTTCTTTAGGCACTCTGCCTATCAGATCTAATTCCTTAAATCTATGTCACCACTACTGTATATTCATCAGGAATATGATTTAGTTTATACCTAGTGTTGTGAATGAATAAATGTGTTAATAAAGTTATCTGAGCTTGAAGTCAAGTGCAGGGTTCTGGCCCTGCACTTCTGATTGGCCGTTAATGGCGATATCAGATTGGACTGTTCTGGTGGATCTGATTGGCCATTAACGAGCCTCTCTTGTTGGTTAACAGAGCTCGCGCTCCCTGGTTTTCATTGGTTGAATATCTAATAAGTTGCCTACATAAGGAAGGCTGTTACAGCCATTGTTTTGACCTGTCACACCATGTAAATAAAGAGTTGAAGTTTACCATTTTACTGGCTCGTCTCCATTCTTCGCGCCCATGCTCCAAACTTAACACTGGCGACGAAGGTGGGATTTGGAGACGTCAGAGCTGACTGAACAATGAAGAATGATAACCGAGCACGTGGCAGAAACGCACAACGGCGGAACCATGTCCGGCGGCGTCATACCACCCGCTCCATTCGACCCAGCGCAAGAAGACTGGGACTCCTATATGGATCGTTTCCAAATGTTCTTCGAAACCAACAATTTGAAGGATGCCACTACCGGGAAGAAACGGGCGGTATTCCTAACGCATTGCGGGCCGACTGTATTCAAGATGGCTAAGGCACTAGCGAAACCGGCAGAAGTAAAGTCTATGGACTGGGACGTCCTCGAACCCCTACTGAGAGCCCACTATGCACCGACCGTGCCAACACTCGTGAGGTGCCATGAATTTTACCAGAGAGACCAGTGGAAAGGAGAGAGCGTTGCAGATTTTAACGGATCTCCGGAACCTGGGAGGCCTCTGCGGGTTTGCCGACCTGGAAGAGGCCCTGAGAGACCGAATAATTCTGGGACTAGATGCATCGCACGTGCAGAGTAAGCTGATGGTGAAAGGCAACATCAGCCTTGCAGATGCCATCACTGACGCTACTGCAGCAGAAGCAACCAGGAAGTCGGCTGCCCAAATGCGCTGCAACCGCGCTCCGGTTCACCAACCAACCAGCGACATTTTGCCCAAGTCAGATGGACAGCTCTTGACGGCCCACCACGAGGACCTCTCTTCATCGTCAGACAGCGACGAAGAAGAGGTCCATCGACTGCGGTCCGAACGGGACCAATACCAGAAGTCCCAACACCCTTGCGCTGGTTGTGGGGCAAGCCACCCCCGGTCCGAATGCAAATTCCGCGACGCACTCTGCCATGAGTGCGGGAAACGAGGCCATATCGGACGGGTCTGCAGAAGTTTTACAAGACTCAGCCAGCCCTCGAAAGGGGCTAGCTATTGCCAATCGACAGGAAACCGTCCTGTAAGGCGAGAACCAGTTGACCACTCCTACAGAAACAGAACCCTAAACTGCCCCACAAACCGAGAAGAGGCTCACCAAACTATCACTATCGGTCATGCCTCCTCCTTGGATGCCAAGAAAATCCGGGTTAAAATGGCCATCGAAAACCAACCCTGCCTGATGGAAGTCGACTCAGGATCGTCCCTCTTGATGGTTTCCTGGAAGACCCTCAAGCAGCTCATCCCTACGGTCCAGCGACAAGACCTCCATTTCCAAAGACTTATACTTAAAGACTATCAGGGGAATCAGATTCCAGTCATAGGATCCAGTCGAGTCCGGGTCTCGTTCAAGAACCATACAGCATACCTACCCCTGACCGTTGATTGATAAGGACCGGCCTAGCCTGTTAGGCCTCCAATGGTTCGCTCCACTTGGCATTGAGGTGGCAGGCATTAACCGAATTGGCAGCGGCAACTGGGAGGAGGATCTCGTCCAAGAATTCAAGGACGTCTTCGCAGAAAAACTAGGTGAATACAAGGGGACCCCGATATCATTCAACCTTAATCCAAAAGTAGCTCCCATCCGCCTTAAGCCTCGTCGGGTTCCATTCGCCCTTAAACCAAAGATTGACAAGCAGCTGGATAAATTGATAGCCCAGGGTGTGTTAGAGCCCACCAATCACTCTCCCTGGGAGACCCCAATCATGACACCCATTAAGCTGGATAGATCGATAAGAATTTGTGGGGACTACCGAGCCACCCTGAACCACGCCCTGCAGCAAAATGCCTATCCGGTACCAGTGGTGCAGCACCTCCTCCATTCCCTGGGGGGTGGAAAGGTCTTCGCTAAACTAGACTTAGCTCAGGCATATCAACAACTGCCGCTAGATGAAAAAACGGCACAGGCCCAGACAATCGTGACGCACCGTGGTGCTTTTAAATGTACCCGACTCCAATTCGGAGCGAGTGTAGCCCCGGGGATCTTCCAGAGCTTGATGGAAAGACTTTTACAGGGGATAAAAGGCGTTGTTCCATACTTTGATGATGTGTTAATCGCTGAACCTACCCCGAAACTTTTACGGGACCGCCTGAGGATGGTCCTCCAGAAATTCAAAGACGCAGGTCTTAAAGTGAAGAAAAATAAGTGTAAATTGTGTACAGATCATGTCGAATTCTTGGGATATTTGATTGATAGCCAGGGCATTCACCCTACCGACAGCAAACTGAGGGCAATCAAAAATGCTCCCAAACCACGAAATAAGGCCGACCTCCAGGCATTTCTAGGCCTTATCAACTTTTATAACGTATTCCTGCTGCACAAGGCAACGGTAGCTGAACCCCTACACCATTTATTGGACAAAAAAGCAATTTGGGTATGGGGACATAGAGAAGAGCAGGCATTTCAAAATGTAAAAAAACTATTGACTTCTGACGCTGTACTAATGCAGTACAATGAGACCTTGCCATTAACAATCATGTGTGATGCATCGCCTTTCGGAGTAGGCACCATTTTGAGCCACATTTTGCCAAATGGTAATGAAGCCCCTATTGCCTATTTCTCAAAGACGCTTTCAAAAGCAGAACGCAATTACAATCAGATTGATAAAGAAGCCCTTGCTATTGTGTCTGCTGTCAAAAGATTTCATGAGTACGTGTACGGCTGAGCTTTCACTATAGTGACTGACCACAAACCTTTGCTGGGAATAATAGCCAGAGATAAACCGACCCCCTATATACTATCTCCCAGAATGACTCGTTGGTCAGAATTCTTGGCTGCCTATAATTATCGGCTGCAACACTTCCCGGAGAAAGCCATTCCCCACGCCGATGCCTTGAGCCGAGCACCGCTTCCAGAGACCATTGATGACCCCATGCCTACAGTGACAACGATGCAGATCAAGATGCTTAGCATGCCGCCATTAACAGCCCGAGATATTGCGAGGGAAACAAAACGCGACCCCACCTTAGCGCGAATCTTCAGTTGGGTGGAACGCGGATGGCCATTGGACCAGGTACCTGATGACTACGCCCCATTCAAGAGTCGTCAAACCGAACTGTTCTCACAAAAGGGCTGCGTTATCTGGGGAGATAGAGTCGTTGTCCTAGAGCGACTTCAATGAGCAGTCCTGAGAACCTTGCACGATGGCCACCCCGGCATCGTGCGCATGAAAGCCCTCGCACGAACCTACGTGTGGTGGCCAGGCATCGACAAGCAAATCAAGACATGGGTCAAAGCTTGTCACAAATGCCAGGAAGTAAGCAACGCCCCACCGAAAGCAACCCCAACCGAATGGGATACACCGTGGGGACCCTGGTCCCGTATCCATCTGGATTTTGCTGGACCTACCAAAGGCCACACATTCTTGTTAACAGTGGATGCCTATGCGAACTGGCTCGAAATCCATCTAATGAAGGACACAATNCACACGGATTACCAGACATGCTGGTATCCAACAATGGGCCCCAATTTACCGCGCTGTCCTTTGAACAGTACCTGGTGGACCGTGGTATTTGCCATGCGCTGACATCGCCTGTGCATCCTGCGGCCAATGGAAGGGCCGAGCGCATGGTACAATTCTTCAAGAAAACGCTACAAAAAATGGACTATGACAACATTGAAGAAAAAATAAACCGGATCCTCTTTTTGCAGCATATCACTC
>BHEV01006080.1:0-15499 GCA_004319985.1 Emydocephalus ijimae | reverse complement strand
TAAAACTATAATTAATAAAACACAGCTGTCTGTTTACTGTAACGTGTAACAACACAAACTCTCACTTTTTACATAAATCTGACTAATCCTAGTTAAACTGACTTTGCAGCCTCTGGGCCCATAACCAGTGTTAAGCCTGGGTTCCCCAACCAGGGTTAAGGAGACAAGCTAAACAGAATGTGCAGCGTTAGTCAGATAGGCACACAGATAAATGTGTGAGATAAGTTTGTATGTTAGTTAACATACAGTAAAAATAACAGACACGCTTGTACTATCAAAAATATAGTTTATTCCATTTAGAGTTCACAGCATAGTCAAAATAACAGTCCATTAGTCATGTATCGTTTTAGTCAGTCCATTCAAGGATATTCAATTAGCAAAGTCCGTGTAGAATATCCAATGTCAGTTCACTTACAATAAATCAGTCCTCTCACTGTTGATAAAATCAACACTCCTTTCTCTCTCCTGTTCCAGTAGGAGAAAAATGCAGTCTTCAATCTATCCAGTAATTAAGGATCATAAAGCCAGAGAGCGAGCTGCCCTTGTCTTGCTTCTTTTATGGTGCTTTTACAACCACTCCCTTAATTACATTCTTGCAGTTAAAGTTACAGACACTTTAACCAACAAACCATGATAACATATTTATTATTTTACTTAAACCAGTTAGGGTGAACAATGTTATCCCTAACAAAGATGAATTGGTTTTCATTTGCGCAAATACATTCAAGGTATGATAAAGGTTCTAAAACAGAAGGTTTCTATGATAAACTGACTGATTTAGATAAGATTTTGACAGGTACCGATGGGATTGGATATGGGATTGATCTAGATAAATGGCAAAAATTGTGGTCTAACAACAGTTCTCCAAACTGCTTAGAATGTTAACGACCGGTTCTAGCGAATAGGTGCGAACTGGTAGAATCCCACCCCTGAAGTTGAAACAAACCAAATTATCAGGGCAATATTTATCAATCTTTGGGACTTCAACTCCAAGAACTGAAGTCCACATAGCTTAAAGTAGGCAAGGCTGAGAAACATTGAGTGATGTGTGACCTGGATTTTTGTCTATAATGTGATTCTCAGTTCCTGCCAATCTCCCTCTGCAAATTGCAGTGTGACTTTAAACTTTCCATGCTTGTCTACCATGCTATGGAGTAACATCATTGTTCCACTGTCAAATTTTGGTATAGTTCTACAATATTAAGAGTTGTTATACTGTACTTCAAGTTTTCTCTAAATGCATGTTATTTTTTACACTGAGATGTTTCCACAAAAACCATACAATTAAAAACTAAGCAATAATCTATATTATATGTTTAATACTTCCAGCTTCTGTAGCAAGGCCAACTTTTATTTATTTAGAAGTAAACACACAAGGGGTAAAATATAATGTGTATTTAGAAGCCTTTAAATGAAATGCAAAATCAGTTTAACATAAAGTGTTTTGGGGTCAGAGCCTTTCTGCCCTGTAATACTTGTTTTCAAATCAATCTGCCAAGCTTTTGTTGCTTTGCTTACAACTGAGTCCTTGATTTGAAAAAAGATGAAGTAGGCTTCAGCTGCATTTATAAGAAAATCATTGAGTACTTCATTAAAAGTGTTTTTTTACATCTTTCTAAGGTCAACCATGCACATTCCATTTATAATCCTAAATTGCATACATTTACATCACAAACATCTACCCTCCCTTTATTACCCATGTGTTTTCTTACAGTTTTATGTGTTTACTGACTAGCTGAACTGGCTAGTAGTATAAGACAGTAATTACATTTTTCCATTTGTAGTGACAGTGATCCCATTGTCTACACACTCAATTTGAGATTGACTTTTGTCAATCTAGTAACTTTGAGATATGATTTTAACACCCTAAATTAGGAACAGTCCTGTGATAACTTTACACTTGATTATTTTCACCAGGGGAATGGGTTATCGTATCATTTATCTATTATATTGATTTATAAAGCTAAGATTTGATCATTTTGGTCTTTGCTGGCCATTCTGCACATAAAATAGGAAGGCATTTATACAATCTAGTTTAAATTATAAGTGTATCATTTAAGAATGTTGTGTCTTTTTTTCGCTCTATTTTCCCCTTACAGATTTTTTGTTTATTGATGACTGATATGTCTAATGTGAGATAATTATTAAACATTGACCTGTCTGATATAATGTGCTGTATTGTTAAACTGTTTTTAGCTCATCGAGAACAATCCTATTTGAGTAAATAGATGCTAAAAATATTTCTATTTTTCAATTGTTGAAATGCCGTGGAAAAATTCAACTGCTGTAGTCCAAACAAACAAATAAAAATAAAGTGGATACAAATAGCAAACAGAGTAAATAAAATGGGGATAAGCCAGGGATGTCTGTGAGGGGTGAAGGTGGACAAGGCAGAGATTGAAACCATGTGAATGAAGCCTCATCCCTTTTTATACATATCTTCAATGCAATATACGTTAAAAAGAGGAATTTCGTAGCCATGATTGCTCTTCTGACTTTTCAACCCCTGTCTGTGGAGGATTAGGGAAAGAAATCTAGCTATAATGTTGTTTGTTCATCTCTGGGTTGAAAATGTTGGAGCACTCAAGCGAAATACATAATAATACACATATTGACAGCAGCCAGATTAGCTTTTGCCCAATGTTGGAAGCAACCTCAGGTTCCATCAGAGGAAATGATCATTCAAAAAATTTCAAGTTGTGCAGAAATGGACAAATTAACTTTGGCACTAAAAATAAAGACCCCTCAATATACTACAATAGCTGGAACTGCTGGTACAAATGGATAGACCAAAGATAGATTTTACACTATAAGGTAAAAGAGGATAGGATAATTCCATAGTAGTGATATAGAGATATATGGAAGGATTAGGTGTGTATATGGCATAAATTAAGGGTTAAAAAAAAAAAAGATCTAACAAACTGTTGAAGATGAAAATGTTTTTAATTGTTTTCTATTTTTTCTTTCTATTTTCTTCTCTTTTTTCTTTTCTTTCATTTGTGTATGTGTTGTTGGTTTGTTTTAATTGTAAAATCAATAAAATTTATTTATAAAAAAAGAAAAAGAAAATGTTGGAGCACTCTGCAGATGTGATGCAATGGTATATCTATCTATATATATATAACCTTTAAAGACAGGATGGGATGCAGCCAAGGCATCTTTGATAAAAAGCAACTTAGCCCATAGCAGGGGTGAGGCATAGAAAAGTTGCAAGAAAAGTCATAAAATGGAGCAAAAGTCACTTAACAAATGTCTCACTTAGCAATATAAGTGTTGGGCTCAAGTTATGGTTGTAAGTCAAGGACTACCAAGATTAACATCAGGAGAGCACTTTATCTGGGAATCTTTGCCTCAATACAGATTTTCCTTTGTCTTAGGGTTTTTGAAATATCTGTATTGAGGCAAAGATTCCCATATAAAACTCTCCTAATGTCATCTTCTAAAGTACACCAGAAAGGGAACACAGGGGAATGAGCTATTTCTATTTTATTGTAAAATTTTGCAAGTCTGAGAGTATATTTTTCCCATTATCCTCTTTAAAGCTAAAGAAAGGGAGGGTCCTGTGATTCTTGCCCCACGTTTGTTAAATGACTTTTGCCCCCATTTTATGACTTTTCTTGCCACAGTTGTTAAATGAAGCCTTGGAAAAATTAATAACCTGTTGTTAAATGAAACTGGCTTCCCCATTGTCTTTGCTTGTCAGAAGGTCACAGAAGGTTTCACATGATCCAGGGACACTACAACTATCATAAACATGAACCAGTTGCCAAGCATCCAAATTTTGGTCATGTGACCATGAAGATGCTGCCCTGGTCATAAGTGTGAAAAATGGTCATGTCACTTTTTTCAATAATATTCAGACATGATATTCTTCCGATTAAAATCGGAATTCCGATTTTTTGGGAATTGCCCCCCCTTTCTCCCTCCTTCTCCTCCTTCCCCTCCCCTTGGAAGCCCTCTGAGTCGAGTTGCTACTGAGTCGAGCACAGAAGGTGGGAGAAAGAGAAAACATCTTGATTCCTGTGCATGTCTCTTCGCTTTTCACTAAATGTAAAAATGTGTGTGCATATATGTTAAGGGTCCAAGTAATATGTCCCCAGAATGAAAAATCCGAGGCATCCATTTTTCATCAAAGCCTCTTTATTAGGAACATATCAAATTGGCAAGGTCTGACCTAACCCTGGAATTACAACCAGTAAAAGCAAAAGTTTGAAATCTCCCCCCATGTAAACATTCTTCAATCAGCTCACAGTCCATAAGTCCGATGACTCCAAGCTTCAGCCAGCTGCAAGCACCTTCTCAGTTCCCACAGGAAAGAATGTGAGCTAGCCACAACATCCTCCCTTATCTTTACAGTCCTCCTCCCTACTGCTAGAATGTGGTGAGCCTAAAACATCGTTAAATCCCTTTGCAGAATACCTAAAGAAAACTAAGGAAAAGAATAGGCAAAGACTGCAATAAAATATGGCTACACATATGTCAGCTTCAGGATTGACAGTGTATGTGTGTAGCGGAGCTCTTCCCAAGTCTTTTTGCTTGCTTGAAAATATGCAGTGATCTCTGTATCTTTCACCATGTGTATATTTGCTGACAACCTTCAAATTGCACTCTTCTCCCTTGGGAAAAGCTCCATTCCCCAACACACACACACACACACACACATACACACACATGCACGCACATGCAGCCTCCTGTACCTAAAAAAAAAAAAAAGACCTCCCCAAATATAAGCCAGAGTGTTTATTTTCAACCCTAAAAGAAAATAAGACTGTTATGTTCTGAGCATGGGCGTTAAGAATGGAGACGAGCCGGTAAACGGTGAACTTCAAAACTCTTTATTAACATGGTGTAACAGCTCAGCTCAATGGCTGCAATGGCCCCCTTTATATAGGCAAGCCATTCAGCCTTTAACCAATGAAAACCAGGGAGCGCTAGCTCCGTTTAACCAATGAAAGAGGCTCGTTAACAGCTAATCAGATTCACCTGAACGGACCAATCTGATGTCGCCATTAACGGCCAATCAGAAGTGCAGGGCCAGATCCCTGCACTTAACTTCAAGCTCTTAATAACCTTTATTAAACACATTTATTCATTCACAACACCCCTTCCCCCCAGGTTCCGTTTACGGGGTGCGGTTACGTAGTCCTTGAGGTAGGCAGGTTGTTTTGTTAGTCTATTTGATTTTCGTTGTACACCCGGTATTTGACTACAGTCTTGTTGAGGTAGGACGTTATCTGGTGAAAAGAGTGCCTCTAGTTCTGTATTCGAATTTTCATTGTCGCTAACATTTTCGGCATCTCCTTGAGGTGAGCTCACCCCCATCCCTGATCCTTCTTCACGTGTTGCTACTGCATTGTCACTTCTTTCGTTAAAGCTTTCTGCTATTTCGAGTTCATCTTCCTCAATATCTCCTCCCCCCTCAGTTTGGAAGCCAGGGGACTCGGAGATCCCCGACTGTAGCCTTGAACGCAGCTGATCAATATGGCGCTTCCATATTCTATCGTCGTGACATTTCACGCGGTACGATCTGGGGCCGGTTACTTGGACCACAGTTGCCTCAACCCACAACGGATCGCCCGAAAAGTTCCTAGCGAAAACCAAGTTGCCTACCTGGAAGTTACGGCATCGCCCGCTGGATCCGTGTGGTTTCTCAGCTTCATACGATGGGTGCAGACGGTCGAGGTGGGAGCAGAGCTTCCGCCCCATTAATAACTTGGCAGGAGTTTTGTTGGTGACGCTGTGCGGAGTGATATGCTGCAAAATATCTGGTTAATCTTGTCTTCGATATCGCCATAGTCCATTTTATGCAAAGTTTTCTTGACGAATTGTACCATGCGCTCGGCCCTTCCATTGGCCGCAGGATGCGCCGGCGAAGTCAGCGCATGGCGAATACCGCGGTCCGCCAGGTGCTGTTCAAAGGACAGCACGGTAAATTGGGGCCCGTTGTCGGATACCAGAACTTCTGGTAATCCGTGTGTTGTAAATAGTCTGTCTAGTTTCCTGATGACCACTTCGGTTGTTGTATTCCTCATCTCATGGATTTCAAGCCAGTTCGAGTAGGCATCCACTGTTAACAAGAATGTGTGGCCTTTGGTAGGTCCCGCAAAGTCCAGATGAATACGGGACCATGGTCCCCTTGGTGTTTCCCATTCGGTTGGGGTTGCTTTCGGTGGGGCGTTGCTTACTTCCTGGCATTTGTCACAAGCTTTGACCCATGTCTCGATCTGCTTGTCGATGCCCTGCCACCACGCATAGCTATGTGCGAAGGCTTTCATGCGCACGATGCTGGGGTGGCCATCATGCAAGGTTCTTAGTACCGCTCGTCGTAGCCACTCTGGGACAACGACTCTATCACCCCAGATAATGCAGCCCTTCTGGGAACAGTTCCGTTTGTCGATTCTTGAATGGGGCGTAGTCGTCAGGTATTTGGTCCAATGGCCATCCGCGCTCAACCCAACTGAGGACTCGTGCTAAGATGGGGTCACGTTTCGTTTCCATTGCGATATCTCGGGCTGTTAATGGCGGTGTTCGAAGTGTCTCGATCTGCAGCATTGTCACTGTCGGAGCGGGGTCATCAATGGTCTCCGGAAGTGGTGCATGGCTCAATGCGTCGGTGTGGGGAATGGCCTTCTCCGGGTGGTGTTGCAACTTATAATTATAGGCAGCCAAGAATTCTGACCAGCGAGTCATTCTGGGGGATAATATATAAGGGGTTGGCTTATCTCCCGCTATTATTCCCAGCAAAGGTTTGTGGTCAGTCACTATAGTAAAGGCTCGGCCGTACACATATTCATGAAATCTCTTGACAGCAGACACAATAGCAAGAGCTTCTTTATCAAGTTGACTGTAATTGCGTTCTGCTTTTGAAAGCGTCTTTGAGAAATAGGCAACAGGGGCTTCACTACCGTTTGGCAAAACGTGGCTCAAAATGGCGCCCACTCCGAAAGGCGATGCATCACACGTGATCGTTAAAGGCAAAGTCTCGTTGTACTGCATCAGCGCAGCGTCAGAAGTCAATAATTTTTTCACATTTCGAAACGCCTGCTCCTCTCTGTGTCCCCATACCCAAATTGCTTTTTTGTCCAATAAACGATGCAGGGGTTCAGCTACGGTTGCTTTGTGCAGCAGGAAAACGTTATAAAAATTGATAAGGCCTAGAAATGCCTGAAGGTTGGCCTTATTTCGGGGTTTTGGGGCGTTTTTGATTGCCCTAAGTTTGCTGTCGGTGGGGTGAATGCCATGACTATCAATTAAATATCCTAAAAATTCTACACGGTCTGTTCACAGTTTACACTTGTTTTTCTTAACTTTAAGACCTGCGTCTTTGAACCTCAAGTGATCCCTTAATATTTGCGGAGTTGGGGTGGCGATTAACACATCATCAAAAGATGGGACAACGCCTTTTATCCCTTGTAATAGTCTTTCCATCAAACTTTGGAAGATTCCCGGGGCTACGCCTACTCCGAATTGGAGTCGGTTACATTTAAACGCATCTTGGTGCGTAATGATCGTTTGGGCCTCTGCCGTTTTTTTTGTCTACTGGGAGTTGTTGGTATGCCTGGGCTAAGTCTAATTTAGCAAAGACTTTTCTGCCCCCAGGAAATGGAGGAGGTGCTGCACCACCAGTACCGGATACGCAAATGTTGAAGGGCGTGGTTCTGGGTGGCTCGGTAGTCCCCACAAATTCTTATCAATCTGTCTGGCTTGATGGGTGTCACGATTGGGGTTTCCCAGGGAGAGTGATCGGTTGGCTCTAGCACACCCTGGTCTATTAATTTATCAAGCTGCTCATCAATCTGGTTTAAGGGCAAATGGCGGATGGGAGCTATTTCAGGATTGAGGTTAAATGATATTGGGGTCCCCTTGTACTCGCCTAGTTTTTCTGCAAAGATGTCCTTGAATTCTTGGACGAGGTCCTCTTCCCAGTCGCTGCTGTAGATTCAGTGAATGCCGGCTACTTCAATTCCAAGTGGAGCGAACCATTGGAAGCCAAACAGACTAGGCCGATCCTTGTCGATTACAGTCAGGGGCAGGAATGCTGTATGGTTCTTAAACGAGACCCGGACTCAGCTGGATCCAATGACTGGAATTCGATTTCCCTGATAGTCTTTGAGTATCAGTCTTTGGAATCTGAGGTCTTGCCGCCGGACAGTAGGGATGAGCTGCTTGAGGGTCTTCCAGGAAACCATCGAGAGGGACGACCCTGAGTCGACTTCCATCAGGCAGGGCTGGTTCTCGATGGCCACTTCCACCCGGATCTTTTTGGCATCAAGAGATGAGGCGTGACTGATTGTGATAGTTTGGTGAGCTTCTTCTCGCTTCATTGAGTGGTTTAGGGGTTTGTTTCTGTAGGAGTGGTTGTTCCATTGGTGGTTCACGGGTTCTCGCTTCGCAGGATGGCTTCCTGTCAGTTGGCGGTAGTTAACCCCTCTTGAGGGCTGGCTGGGTCCTGGCTTGCTTCTACAGACCCGTCTGATATGGCCTCTTTTCCCGCACACATGGCAGAGCGTGTCAAGGAATTTGCATTCTGATCGGAGGTGGTTTGCCCCACAACCAGCGCATTAGTGCTGAGATCTCTGGCATTGGTCTTGTTCGGATCGAGGTGGACCTCTTCTTTGTCACTGTCTGACGACGAATCGAGGTCCTCGTGGTGGGCTGTTAAAAGCTGACCTTCTGGCTTGGGTGAAATTTTATGGGTCGGTTGACAAAGCGAGGCGTGGGTGCGGCGCATTCGGGCAGCAGATTTCCTGGTTGCTTCTGCTGCAGTAGCTTCAGTAATGGCATCTGCAAGGCTGATGTCGCCTTTCGCCATCAGCTTGCTCTGGATATGTGGTGCATCTAGTCCCAGAACTATTCTGTCTCTCAGGGCTTTTCGAGGTCGGCAAACCCACATAGGCCTCCCAGATTCTGGAGATCAGCTATGAAATCAGCAACACTTTCACCCTTCTGCTGACTTCTCTGGTAAAATTCATGCTGTCTTACGAGCGTTGGCACGATCGGTGCATAGTGGGCCCTCAGTAGGGGTTCAAGGACATTCCAGTCCATAGACTTTACTTCTGCCGGTTTCACTAGTGCCTTGGCCATCTTGAATACGGTCGGCCCGCAATGCGTTAGGAATACCGCCCGTTTCTTCCCGGTAGTGGCATCCTTCAAATTGTTGGTCTCCAGAAACATCTGGAAGCGATCCATATAGGAGTCCCAGTCTTCTTGCGCTGGGTTGAATGGAGCGGGTGTTATGATGCCGCCGGACATGGTTCTGCCGTTGTGCGTTTCAGCCACGTTCTCGGTTATTGTTCTTTGTCGTTCATTCAGCTCTGACGTCTCCAAATCCCACCTTCATCGCCAGTGTTATGTTCTGAGCATGGGCGCTAAGAATGGAGATGAGCCGGTGAAACGGTGAACTTCAAAACTTTTTATTAACATGGTGTAACAGCTCAGCTCAATGGCTGCAACGGCCCCCTTTATATAGGCAAGCCATTGAATATTCAACCAATGA
This sequence comes from Emydocephalus ijimae, assembly GCA_004319985.1. Taxonomy (NCBI): domain Eukaryota; kingdom Metazoa; phylum Chordata; class Lepidosauria; order Squamata; family Elapidae; genus Emydocephalus; species Emydocephalus ijimae. The sequence continues at coordinate 6,003 of BHEV01006080.1, read as the reverse complement.
AAACCAGGGAGCGCTCGCTCCGTTAACCAATGGGAGAGGCTCGTTAATAGCCAATAAGATTCACCTGAACGGACCAATCTGATGTCGCCATTAACGGCCAATCAGAAGTGCAGGGCCAGAACCCTGCACTTAACTTCAAGCTCTTAATAACCTTTATTAAACACATTTATTCATTCACAACAAAGACGGGGTCTTATTTTCGGGGAAACATGGTACTTTCAGCTCATATTAAAATGTTGATGGTGTAGATTTTCAATGTGTTGGTTTGTTTGCAGAATCACAGAAAGTCCAGTTTGTTTGACTTTCAGACTTTGAATTATATTTTGAGGGCACAGTTTAAATCATAGAGGTTCAAAACAATCTTACAATAGCATTGATATAGTGGGGGAGAAAGCTGAAGACTTTTGCAATTATGGGCAAATTCTCATTTTAAGACAGTTTGGACGAAGGAAACTATACTATATCCACAACAAAGTTTCATTTCTAAAAGAGAAAGAGAATTCTTTGATGCAGAGCTTAACTGTATACAATTTTGTCTCTCTCTGAGTGTGTCTTCAATTGTCTTGACTTCTGGTGACTGCCTACACCAGTTTTCTTGGCCGGATTTCAGTCCTTGCCTGCTTGCTGAGAGAAAGTGGCTGGCCCAAGGTCACTCAGCTGGTTTTATGCCTAAGGCAAGACTAGGGGGAATATAACTTTTCTGGTTTCTAGCCTAATGCTTTAACCAGTAAACTAAAGTGGCTCTCATACACAACTTAATATTCTTGTTTATAGAGGACTGATTGGTAAATATTGTTTTCATACCATTTCCTGATATAAATTTTAATTTCCAAGGGCAATGTTTCAGTATGATCCCAGAAATTGGCAAACTTGCTCTCAAGAGAACCAGTGAATTTTTCTTAATGCTGGAAAACATTTTTTTTAACAAAAAGTTTTTATATTATATTGATTATATTATATTGATTATATTTATATTTATATTTATATTGTATTGTNTGTATTGTATTGTATTGTATTGTATTGTATTGTATTGTATTGTATTGTATTGTATTGTATTGTATTATATTGTATTATATTGTATTATATTATAATGAAACCATTGAAGAATTGTACTGGTGCTGCTTTAGAAGACCGCATATTTAGTGTAAAGTGAATTATGATTAAACAATATGGTTTTGCCATTATACCTGTAACACATAACTTTTAATATACTTGCTTTGTGTTGTGAAGGATAAACTCTTTGATTACATAATGGACCGCAAGAAATGGCTTATAATTTACAATAACTTTCAAGGTCATGATCACCGTCTATAGCAGAAGAAATTAGTTGGTAACCAAGATACAAGGTTTGGTTGCAAGTAACTTAAGAGTCCAGTAACTGGACTCTAAACATAAGTAAAATGAGGAATATTTAAATTGTTCTGTGTTTTAAAATAATGTTTAATAAAACATATTTACACAAATTTCATTTCGATAAACTATTATGCATTTAACTGTAACACATTCTTATTAAAATAAATATCAAAAACAAATTAGTTGTTGAAAATCTTTATTTTTAGTGTAATTATACTCAAATTAATGAAGAAATTTAAATTCCAATCACTGGGAGAAGAATTAAGCATTGGTAAAAATCCGAAATACAGATTGCTTAAAGCAAAGCTGTGAATTGCATAATAGAATTAAAACAATCCTTTATTCAAATTCAGTGCTTAAAAAAAGAACAAGTCCATCATCTGGAAATTTGACTTGTAGCTTGACAATTTTCAGTGGGGTAAGCACAAAACTAGTTCAAGTAGTGTCACTCTCAATTAATGTACTCAGGTGGTATGCCCATTAAAATTCCCACTTGTGGGTTCTGTTCTGTATGCAAATGGGGTCATTACTCTGAGAATTTAATTGGTTATGACATAGGCAGTCGGAATTTTCCTTTTAAAATGAACCTACTTGCACACATTTTCACTAAGAATTTTATGGTTATACATCTTTTTATTGTTTGACTCTATAAATATTTACCAAAAATCTAGATTGTCTTTATTTTTAACAGGTGCTTCATAATGCATCAAAATGGTTTTAGATTATTATGGATTCCTATGCTTTCAAAACTTATTAAAATATACTTGATATATAGGTGTGTGCTTTGTTTCATATAGTATTGCTCTTTAGTCATTTTTAAGGCTGTTCAGTGATGTTTTTTGTGAAAAGTGCTATAAAAACAAGGTTTGAAAAGTAGGAAACCAAAGGCACATACAGAAGGTGTCATATTTGTAGTACTGATTTGTTATATATTAATTTTGGGCATCAAAACTTGTGAAGTTGATTTTTTTCCTTTAGAAGCAGATATTTAAAATATGTTTTGTCTATATAAGCTACCTTAAATAAAAGCTAAATTAAACGAAGTATAATAAATTTAAAATATGAACTGCACTTATAACACAATTTTCGTATTCTTATCCGAACAAAAATATATCTTGTCTCTTGAGTTGTGCTGTTATTTATTTATATAAGTTGGGGACATGTATGTGTAAACACTGAGTTAAAAATTTCAGTTTATAAAACCAGGCATTTTAATGTCAAATATGACATGAATTTATTATTCATTAAATTATTGCTGATTTTCATGTTTTTTTTCCTAATAGGACTTGAAATAATTTATCTTTAGGCATAGAATTAAATCAGAGATGGAAACTGATAATTTTTAAATCATCCAAAAAGTGTTTATAAATGTTCACAACTGTTCCCATCTCCTATAAGTGTAGAATTTTGTAAACAGAAAGCATAACTGCAACTAGTTACAGTTTCATGTCAGAGGTCACATTTTATTGTATTGGCAACATAAATATTTGCTTTCTAATGAACAGAGAAATTCAGAATTTTACATTTACTTCTTTTAAAGCTATTGCTTTTTTATATCAGTTGCTAATAGTATAAATTCTCATTCTAATAATTTATATTTTTTCTGTTGAAACTATAGACTGTTCCTGTTCATAAGAGATATACAATAATTGTATTTTAACCAATTCTTTTTTAAAAAATTCTATATATTGTAATTAGGAAAATTCTATATATTGTAATTAGGAAACTGTATATCATAACATACTGGTTTGTATCTCAACAATCATTTCAATAAGTTCTCTCATTTTCCAGTTGGGTTTGTATCTTTTCCCCTATTTGTTATTTCCTGTTGTTTGACAAAAAAACAAATGCTTATTTGGAACTTTTATTTGACAATTCTATAACTGTTAAGTGTGTATTTTCTTTGTGTAGTTTTCATTCCAGAAGAACTGTTGCTGCCACCTTCACAAAACTTCCTTCCTTCCTTCCTACCTACCTACCTACCTACCTACCAGTTTCTAAGCAGTTTACAGAATACTATAAACATTAGAGTAAAAACATGGGTAAAAGTAAACAACAGGACCCAAGGAACTACCATGAGAAGCTAAACTCATAGCAGGAGAGGCTCTTCATAACAAATCTGTTCCCCTGATTCTGTAGAATACTCAGGTTTTAATGGCTTTCTAAAAGCAGAATAATCCATTGGGTTCATTTAGGCACCTGGAGTTGAGCAATGAAATTAAACATCCTTGGTGCAAGATCTGATGGTGTATCTATGATGTATGATACTCATATCTATGGCAAAATGAGAATCTCACTGTGACAAATTCATCCTTGACTTTCATATCATGTTGTGTATGTTCTGGGACAAAAAAAACCAGGTCTTAATACAAGGGTACTCACATGAATCAGAATCAGAATGATGTCATAGCACGTATGAACTTCTAGACTGCTTCCAAACTCACCCCAGGGATGTTAAATTGAAAGACATCCAAACTCCAAAATAGTATCGTCAACCAGCTCTCTGCCAAGCGTACCTTTATGACCAGGTGCACTTTAGGTTGCATATATGATTTGGAAGAATTTGCTTCAGAATGCATGGAAATATAAGTGCAGCACATCATTAAAAACAGCAAGGTTTTTTTTTTCCCGGGCTTTTCTATGAGCATGAAAAAAGAGGCATATGCCTTAATGAGTTACTGACATGTCACCTTTGAAGAAATGCTAGGCTTGTGGTTCCTTATGATCCAAAGAACCTGTTCAAAATCATGTTTGATCCTTGCATAACCTACAGAGTAGGTCTTGGTGTAAGAACATTTTCTGAATTATTTCAATTACAGTCAGCAACCAACATACTCTGAAGCAGCCTTATTTTTAGATTCTTGTAAAATCTTGCAAAGAACTTGAAAGATTGCAGTTATATTGAAAGGACAGCTTTACCCATCCCCAAAGGGATAGGGACATTTTATAAGGACTAGGATAGCAAGTGGAAAAGAGAGTGGCTTCAAACTGGCAGGATGAACAATCCGTTGGGGCATAATTGTTTGAGTAACACGTAGTTTTTACTGCAGGAAGCTAAAATATGTGTTTGGTTAATTTGAAATACAAAGCTGAATTGAACTCCCTGAGAAAATAGTTTAAATAGATGAACTTCCTTGAAAAATAAACATCGTAAGTAAAAAGTGAATTTGCTTAATATAAGATGTTATTAAAAGGGGAGGGGGTTAAACATTAACACTTTGGGTGATGAGAGGGTCCTTTCATGGAGTAATAAAATATTAAAGTTCAAATATCCCACAGGGACTGATTGAAAATTTATACGCTAAATTCTTGTGTGTGTGTATGTGTGTGTGTGTAATAAAGGAATAATAAAGGGGTTTTAGCCCCTGCAACTACTCTGATTTCATGTATTATTTGAAAAGAGGTTAGCATGTTAGAGGCACTCAAGACCAGTTTTTATGATACTTTTTCCTAACGGCATTTCTTTTGGGGAGCTTGGTTTGTACATGCAATATCAATTGAAATGTATCAGTAGACGATATCCCACCCTACTTCCCAGAATTACATCGCAGCATTGTATTATGCTTGGTAAATTCATTTGATAATTCACTCTCCAAAGTACAGATACCTATTCTGTATAAAATCCATTGCTAAAATATTCTAGCTGAACCAAAGTTTTTCCATATTCTCTCCTTCAGCTCATAAAGGACATAAGAAATGGACAAAGGACATCAAAATGTCACCTTTCAGGCCCAGCTGCCAACAATGGGCCCTATTCAGCTGTATTTTTTTTAGTACTATTGTACTGATGTCTTTACAGTTAGTCTAGTAGCAAAATTTAAAAAATTGATCCCCTCTTTGAAATATTTAGTACTCACCTCTCTATCACACACTGCATAGCTCCAAATTATCCACATCAGTTATCTTAGAATCATCATGTTTAGTCACTCATCATTGCTATTATAAACATGGCGTTAAACGTGTCCAGTCTTCCATTATTGTTTCTTGCCCTACAGTATTGCTTTTGAACAGTTAAAGTCGAGCCAAGCTACAGTTGTTCTTTAAAGATTCCAAATAGAAAATGTGCGCAATTGAATGTAACCTTTGATGTTTTACGTTTGTAAAATAAAAATGTATAATTTTATTGACTTTAACCTGCTATGAATTCCCAAAGCGCTTCTTCAATGGCAAGTATAGAAAGTAAACAAATCCGTGTTTCATTTTGATCAGTGATTCTTACATGGCATGTATATTTTTAAAAGCCTGTCAGTTATTTCCAATTGTTTACCATTCTGATCCTTGTTTAAAATTGGGTATGCCTGAACTCATGGATCTGTATTTTTAAATTTTTCAATAGAAAATCCCAGCTTTATTATTTTTATAAATAACTCAAGGCGGCAAACATAGCTAATACTTCTTCCTCCTCCTATTTTCCCAACAACAGTCCTGTGGTTTGGGCTGAAAGATTGACTGACCAAAAATCACCTAGCTCAGTGGCCCCCAACCTTTTTTGTCCCATGGCCCGGTACCGGCCTCACAAAATGATCCACGGACCAGTACCGGCGTCAGCACGCATGACCAAGGCAAGACGAGCTGAGCGACCGGCCAGCCAGCCGTCCCCCGCTTCTCCCTGCCACCTTCAACTCCTCCTTTGTACCTTTGTCGATGGGC